>PVIW01003908.1:0-107644 GCA_004026585.1 Noctilio leporinus
GGGGGACAGAGGGGAGCAAAAAGGGGATGGATGTAATACAACAACAATAAAATTTTAAAAAAAGAAAAAAGAAAAAAGAAATGCTGCCAAGATTCTCTTGTAATATACAAAACCTCTTTCTATCCATGTTTTTCCCTCCTCACTATGAATTCACCTAAACTTTAGAACTTGATAAAAATATTGGCTCAATCTCTTTTTTTCTGACATTGTTTTTGTATTTACTTTTATGTATTTATTTTTTAGAGAGTGGAAAAGTGGTGGAGAAAATGAGGAAGAGAAACATCTTTGTGAGAGAGAAACATCTATAAGTTGTTTCTCACACAGGCCTAGACCAGGACTGAGCCTGCAACACAAACATGTGCCCTGACTGAGAATCTAACCAGCGATCTTTCACTTTGCAGGGCACCGTCTAACCAACTGAGCCACACCAGTCAGTGCTAGATGGTAATTTTTTATTAACATTAACTTTTTTTATACTTAAATATACTTGTGTAAATGTTTAGGGCAACCATGAAAATGATAAAATTGGAATGAATGATTTCCAAACAGATAGAGAACAGAGCAATATGAGGTGGCATGGGCAGGGTTCCAAGGAGAATACTACAAATCAAGCCATGGCAGGAATAAGAAAGGAGATAAAAGTATAAGGCAAAAACTAAAGCAGGTGGTAGAAATGAATTTTAAAATATAACTATTCATAAAATGTTCATGGAAGAAGCACTCCAGTGAAAATATAATTTTCAGATTTCAAATTATTTAAATCCACCTAATAACTATTACATTTAACTATCCCTGGCTGGTGGCTCAGTGGAATAGCACCAGCCTGCAAACCCAAAGGTCACTGGTTCGATTCCCAGTCAGGGCACATAAATGAGTTGCAAGCCGGGTCATCAGCCAGGTCATCAGCCAGGTCCGTGGCTGGAGGCAGGTGAAAGGCAAACAGGGTCATGATATATCATACAAAAATTAATTTTACCAAATTAAAAGCTATAGTTTTATAAATGCATTTACTTAGCTTCAAAATATACAATTTAAAAATCACATACACAAAGAAAATTGTACAATCTACCAGCATCTGTTTTTCAACAATTGAAGAACATTAAGGGAATGCAGTATTTTTTTTTTATTCATTGTTTTCAGAGAGAAGGGCAGGGAGGGAGGAAGAAAGTGACACATTAATGCACAATTACCTTTCACCTGCCTCCAGCTATGGACCTGGCTGGAGACCTGGCTTGCAACCTGGTTATGTGCCCTGACTGGGAATCGAACCAGTGATGTTTGGGTTTGCAGGCCGGCGCCAATCCACTGAGCCACCAGCCAGTGCTACTGACAGTTTTTATCATAAATCGGTGCTGGATTTTATGAAATACTTTTCCTGAATCTGTTGATATGATTATGAGGTTTTCATCCTTCATTTTGTTTATGTGGTGAATCACATTTATTTGTAGATATTGTACCAACCATGCATCCCTGGAATAAATCACACTGAATCATGGTATAGGGCATTTTTAATGTATTGCTAATATTTGAGGGTATTAGCTTCTATCTTCCTTAAGGATATAGGCCTATAATTTTCTTTCTTGGTAGTGCCTTTATCTGGTTCTCAAATTGGGATAATGCTGGCCTTGTAATATGAGCTTGGGAATTTTCCCTACACTTGAGTTTTTGGAACTAGTTTGAGGATAGGTGTTCATTCTTTTTTGAATGTTTGGTAAGTCTCTAATGAATCCATCGAGTCCAGGACTTTTATTTGTTGAGAGTTGTTGTTTTTTTTTATTGCTACTTCAATTTAACCAGTTGTTATATGTCTATTCATATTCTCTGATTCTTTCTAAGTTTTATAAGGTTTATGCTTCTAGGAATTTATTGTGTTTGTCCAGATTGTCCGTTTTGGGGTATAGAGTTGTTAATATTTCCTTACATTCCTGTGTATTTCATTGGTGTCAGTTGTTACTTTTCCTCCATCATTTCTGATGTTATTTATTTGGGTCTCTCTCCCCCGCCCCCCTCTCTCTCAATAAGTCTGGTTAAATGTTAATCTTGTTTATCTTTTCAAACACCTAGCTCTTGGTTCCACTGATCTTTTGTATTGCTTTTATAGACTATTTCATTTATTTTTGCTCTGATCTTTTCCATTCTTATACTCGTTTTGGGCTTCATTTGGCTCTTTTAAAGTTCCTTTAAGTGTAAGATTAGACTGTTTATTTTAAATTTTTCTTTTTTCTTCAGATAGGCCAATAATGCTTTGAAATTTTCTCTTAGGAATGCTTTTGTTGTGTTTTATAAGTATTGGGTTCTTGTGTTCTCATTTTCCTTTGTCTCAAGGTATTTTTTCATTTTTCTTTCATTTCATTTTGATCTCATTCGTTGTTTAGTAACATGTTATTTGGCTGCCATGTCTTTATAAGCTTTTTAGTTAGTTGTGTGTGTGTGTGTGTGTGTGTGTGATTAAATCTAGTTTTATACCATTGTGATCAGAGGAGATGCTTGATAGGACTTTAATCTTAAATTTATTAAGACCTCGTTTGTGTCCTAACATGTGGTCTACCCTAGATAATGTTCTTTGTACAATTGTAAAGATTGTACATTTTGCTACTTTGGAGTGAAATGCTCTGAAGATAATAGTTAAGTCCATCTGATCTAGTGTCATTTAAGGCTGCTGTCTCCTTGTTGATTTCTGTGTGGAAGATCTATCCACTGATGTCAACGAGGCTTTATAATCACTAACTATGACTGTATTACTGTTAAGCTCTCCTGTCCCTTCACATCTATGAAGATTTGCTTTACATATTTAGGTGCTCCTACATTGGGTACATAATGTTTATTAGGGTTGTATCCTCTCGTTGGAATGTTCCCTTTTTCGTTATGTAGAGTCCTTTCTTGTCTCTTACTAAGGCCTTTGTTTTACAGTCTATTTTGTCAGATGTAGGCATTGCTACCCTAGGTTTTTTCCTTTCCATTTGCATGAACTGTATTTTCCCTATCCCTTTACTTTTACCTCGTGTGTATCTTTTGTTCTGAGATGGGTCTCTTGTGAAAGCATATTTATAGATCTTCCTTTCTTACCCATTTAGCTACCCTGTCTTTTGACTGCAGCATTTAAGCCATTTCTATTTAAAGTGGTTATTGATAAATATGTATTGATTGCCATTTTATTCTTTTAATTATGTTCATCTGTTCATTTTTTCTTGTTGTCCTATTTAAAACAGGCCTTTTAACATTTCTCTTTTTTAAGATTTTATTTATTATTTTTAGAGAGAGGAGAAGAGAGAGAGGCAGAGAGGGAGAGAAACATCAATGTATGGTTGCCCTTCACCTACCTCCAGCTACAAACCTGGCTGGAGATCTGGCTTGCAATCTGGTTATGTGCCCTGGCTGGAAATTGAACCAGTGACCTTTGGGTTCCCAGGCCAATGCCTATCTGCTGTGCCACCAGCCAAGTAACATTTCTTATAATACTGGTTTAGTAGGAAGCTCTTTATTCCTCCTTCAAATTTAAGTGATAGCCTTGCTGGGTAAAGTAGTCTTGGTTGTGGGTTGTTTCTTTTCATTATTTTGATTATTTCATGTCGATCTATTCTGGCCTGAAATGTTTCTGTTTAGAAAACAGCTGTGAGTCTTTTGGTAGTTTCATTGTAGGTAACTAACATTTTCCTCTTACTGCTTTTGAGATTCTTTGTCTTTAACTTTTGCCATCTTAACTATGATGTGTCTTGGTGTGGGCCTCTGGGTTCAACTTGTCTGAAACTCTGTGTTTCCTGGAATGTTTTTTTCTTTTTTTCTTCACCAGGCTAGGGACATTTTTGGTTACTATGTCTTCAAATATGTTCTTGATCTCATCTTGCGCTCTCTCTCTCTCTCTCGCTCTCTCTCTCTCTTCTCCATCTGGTACCCCTATGATGGGGATGTTGTTATGCTTCAGGTTGTCCCAAAGGTCTATTAAATTATCCTCATTTATTTTTTTTTCCTTTTTTTCTGCTCTGATTTGGTGTTTTTTCTAACCTGACTTCCAAATTGCTGATTTGACCCTCGGCTTCATCCAACCTACTGGTTATTCCTTCCAGTGTAGTTATTTCAGATATTTTCATTCTTTATTTCTGATTGGTCCTTTTATATGGTTCCTATGTCTTTTTTCAGGCTGCTGAGTCTCCTTATGACCTTTACTTTGAACTTTATATCTGATAAATTGCCTGCCTCCATTTTATTTAGCTCTTTTTCTAGAGATCTTTTCTGTTCTTTAATTTGGGGCATGTTTCTTTGTCTCCCATTTTGGGAGCATATTTGTATCTGTTTCTATGAGCTAGATAAATCTGCTATAAATTCCAGGCTCTGTGGGGTGGTCTTATGTAATAGGTGTTATTTGGGGCCCAATAGTTCAGTCTCCTTGATCGCCTAAGCTGGGTAATTTAGATACTTCTCCTGTGCATTATGTAGGACCTGCTTTAGTAATTAAGTCTTGATTCTTATTGGCCCATTCGTGCTTGAGATTGACTCAGGCTGGCTGGCTATGTGGCTCAACCCTAGCTGCAGTGTGCAAACTGGTATGCCGGTGCTGACCACATGAAGTGCAATTCACCTCAGCAGGGGTTATGCTTGCTGACATCACCCTTTGGATATGCCACTTGTGAAGCTATTGGCAGGTCGATCTTATGTTTTCTAAAGCTGGTCATTTGGTATGTTGTTTCTAGGCTTTTTGGAAGAGGCTGTGGTGCAGAGCAACATCACTGCCTATGACTGGCCCTGATAAACTACTAGTTTGAAACTGCAAGCAATCCACAGTTTGTGGCTGCCTCTGCTGGGTCTAGGTGTCATCAAGAAAAACCAAGCTGCATATCAATGCCAACTTTTTCCAGCATCGAGCCTGGGGCAGGTCAGCAAGTCTCAAGGCAACCCCAAGTTCCATCTCTGTGGCTGAAAAATATGTCTGTAATTTCAGCCTCCATCCATGGAAGCAGTGTCAGCGCTTTTTGCTTTTCTTTCCTTCCTCTAACTTTCAACATGGCTTCTTCTGTAAATCATTGGTTATAAGACTTCTCTCCAGCTAGTCTTCAGTTTGTTATTCAAGATGATTTTTCTATAATTTAGTTGTAACTCCAGTTTGGTCCTGGAAGGAGGTGAATATAACTTCCACCTACTCTGCACCATCTTGGATTTCTACAGAACATTTTCTGATTATATAATTAAATTAAAAATCAATAACAAATGGAAAACTTAACCTAATTTAAACTTGAAATGTTAAAACACACTTCTAGATAAATTAAAAGTTAATAAAGAAATCAAATGGATATTATAAAATATTTAAACAATAGTAAAAATAAATATGTGGAAAGCAATACTTAGATAGAAATTTATAGCCGTAAAAGCTTTTATTAGGTTTGAGTAAAGTCTGAAAAATAGTGATATAAGCATTAGATTTAAAATGTTAGATACAAGGTACTGGCCTGTGAACCCAAAGGTTGCTGGTTCGATTCCCTAGCCAGGGCACATAACCAGGTTGCAAGCCAGGTCTCCAGCCAGGTCCATGGCTGGAGGCAAGTGAAAGGCAACCATACATTGATGTTTTGCTCCCTCTCTGCCTCATTCCCTTCCTCTCTCTCTGGAAATAATAAACAAAATCCTTTTCGTAAAAAAAAAGCTTTGCTTAGGACAAATACAATAAATGAATAAAATGTTAGATACAAATATAATGAACTTAAGGAATGGTGAGAAATAATAAGTATAAAACCAGACATTGATGAAATAGAACAAAGAAACAAGAGAGCTAACCAAATTAGAAGTTGTTTCTTTATAACAACTACTGAAAAATTGACAAGCCTCTGGTGAAATTATACATGAAAAAAAGGAAAGGCACAAACAAAATTATATTTGAAATAGAGACGATAAGTACAGAAGTGGGTGAAAAAAAGACAATAGTAAATAAAAGAACATGAATAATATTGAAAACATAAGTGAAATGGACAAATTCTTCAAAAAGATATAGAGCAAAATAGACTAAGTAGAAAATTGAAATGCTTCTATGATAATTAAACAAATGGAGTAGTTGAAATTTTTCACTAAAAAATATCACTTTTAGATTATTATATGGATAAAATTCTACCAAACACTTAAAGAATATTGTTCCAATTTTAAATAAAGAGAAAACAGATAAAGAATGCATACTCCTGCCCTGGATGGTGTGGCTCAGTGGATTGAGTGCTGACCTGGGAACCATAAGGTTGCCAGTTTGAGTCCCAATCAGGGCACATGCCTGGGTTGCAGACCAGGTTCCTAGTTGAGAGTGTGCAAGAGGCAACCACATTGATGTTTCTCTCTCTCTCTTTCTCCCTGCCTTTCTCTCTCTCTAAAAATAAATAAATAAAATCTTTTAAAAAATAAAACTAAATTAAATGAAAAAGAATGTAATACAACAATAAAATTAAATTTAAAAAAAGATTTTCCTAGCAAGATATATGAATATTCACACTGAGTGAAATAAAAACTATAAATAGTCAAAAGAAAGAATGCATATTCCTCAACTCATTTTATGAGTCTAATATAACTGTCATACAAAAAATACCACAGTCAAAATTTTAAAATAAAGCCATTTATCTTTTTTCAGTTAAATTATTGGTGTATTGATGGTTAATAAGACTATATAGGTTTCAAGTGTACATTTATATGATACATGATCTGTAAATTGTATTGTGTGCTCACTACCCAAAGTCAAATCTTCTGTCACCATATATTTGCCCCCCTTTACCCTTCACTAACCCCCACCCCTTTTCCCTCTGGTAACTACCATAGTGTTGTCTGTATCTATGAGTTTCAGTTTTAAATCCCACATATGAATGAAATTATATGGTTCTTAGCTTTTTCTGACTGACTGATTTCACTTAGCATGATATTCTAAAGGTCCATGCATGTTGTTGCATATGGTACTATTTCATCTTTTCTTATGACTGAGTAGTATTTCATTGATTATATGTATCACATCTTCTTTATCTAATCATCTATCAAAGGACACTTCCATTGTTTCCATGTTTTGGCCACCATGAATAACGCTGCAATGGACATAAGCATGCATATGCAGGGTGTATGGGATCAATTGGCAAAATGTTAGTAAAATAAACAACATACCACAAAAGTGTTCTATTTTGTAATAAATTTATTCTTATATGTAAATACATAAACATAGTCATTATTTTTTAAATCATTAAAAAATGTCTTCATTTGCTGCAATAATAGACTTGATTTGACTTCAGAATCTTGAGCATGCTTTAATTAACCTTTCTTTATCCATGGACAGCATAATGTTTTCAATCTTAGCTTTAACAGCCTCTTTTTTGGAATGAGGTTGTTTATTAACTCCTCTCTCACAAATGCTGCATACATAATAGTCTAAAGGATTTGCATCTGGTGAACCAGGTGGCCAGATTTCCTTTGACCAAAATTCAGGAACATTGACCCTGAGAGATTCTTGCACCTTTTTGGTGTTAATGTGCTGGTGCACCATCTTGTTGGAAGATAAAATAACATCCATTTGCAACTTGCTTCATCCATAGTACAACTACTCCTCTCAAAACATCAAGGTAAATACCCTGGATCTTCATTGATGATCTCCTGGATTCAGTGTACAATAGCTGGACTTGTGCGATCCTTTCATGCCTTATGCATTTTCCTTGTTGGTGTGTTAACATCAGGATCAGCATCAAATACCTTCTTCACATTGTAAACTGTACATAAAGGGATGTTATTGAAGTCTGCAGTTTACTTAGCAGTTCACCCTACACACAGTCCAGAAACTATGGTTGCTCTAACATCGTATTCCTTCAACATGACAGTTGCTCTCAGAATTTAATACTTTATATCTGAAACAATAATGTTAAATCATAACTTAGAAACATAGTTTCTCAAAATGAATAAGAAACACATGAAATAAGGAGATGTAAAGTTAATGCCAATTGATCAGGCACACCCTGTATATTTGCAAATAAATGTTTTCAAAATTTTCAGGTAGATATCCAAAAGGGGGGTTATGGGTCATATGATAACTCTAGTCTTAATGTTTTGAGGAGCCTCCATACTGCTTTCCATAGTGGCTGCCCCAGTTTACATTCCCACCAGCAGTAAATAAAGCTTCCTTTTTCTTCACAACCTCTGCAACACTTGTTATTGTCTTGTTGATAATAGTCCTTCTAAAAGGTGTGAGTTGGTATCTCATTGTAGTTTTGATTTTCATTTCCCAAATAGTTAATGACATTAAGTATCCAACACGGCCATTTTCAAATAGGAACACAATTTTCTTATAAAACCCAAACTGAATCTGACAATTCACTAAAAAGAAAATCTGGTTTGATTAATATTAGAAATGCAAGTGCTTTTGGCATTAGAAAAAAAATCCATAATTTACCATATGAACAATTTAAGAAAGAAAACCATATAATCATCTCATCAAATAGAAAACAGTAAAATTTCAACATGTCTTTTAGATTAAAAACTCAGTAGAAAAAAATGTGTTATGGTAGGGAACTTCTTCAATGTGATAAAGGCCAAGGGGGTGGGAAACTTACATCAACCATCATACCAATGATGAAGCATTAAATATACCTCTTCTAAAATTGGGAACAAATCAAGTGTAACTATTACCTTTTCTTTCTTGTTGGAAGGAAAGTCCTGGTCAGAACAATAAAATCAAAAGAACCCTAATAAAAATTGAAAAACAAGGGGAAAATATTATTTATAGAGTATATAACTGTCAAAATAGAAAATTCAAGGAAAGTCTCAGACAAATTATCAAAATTGAGAAAGATCTCTCCAAGAATTTCTGATATAAATTCAATATAAAAAAGTCTATTGCATTTCAAAAAATCATTAATGTACAAGAAACTGTTGCCTTTAAAAATCAACATTTAATAAAAGGCATATGGATTGGAAAGGAAGAAATAAAGCTGTCTACTTGTGGACTATATTATTGTCTATGTAGAAAATCACAAGGATTTTCACAAAGGAGCCAAGAATTTGCAATGTAGAAAGTTTATTCAGTAAATTCTGTTGGAGCCCTGGCTGGTGGCTTAGTGGGTAGGCACCGGCCTGCAAACCCAAAGGTAACTGGTTTGATTCTCTAGTCAGAGCCCATAACCAGGTTGCAAGCTAAGCCTCCAGCCAGGTCTTTAGCTGGAGGCAGGTAAAAGGCAAACATATATTGAAGTTTCTCTCTATTTCTTCCTTCCTCCCTACCCTTCTCTATAAAAATAATGAATTGAAAAAATGGGCAGAGGAGCTGTTTTCCAAGGAAAACAAACAGATGGCCACCAGACAATTTAAAAATGTTCAACATCACTAGTTATTAAATATATGCAAATAAGAATCATAATAAGATATCCACACCAGTTAGAATATTTTCAAAAAGACAAGCAATAACAAATGATGGAGGGGATGTGGAGAAAAGAGAACCTTATATGTTGCTAGTGGGAATGTAAATTAATGTAGGCCTTCTGGAAAACAGTGTGGAGGTTCCTCAAAAAATTAAGAATAAAGTTACTATATGACTCAGCAATTCCTTCTCTAGTTATTTATTTACCCAGAAAAATTGAAAACACTTGTTTGTAAAGAGATATATGTAACCCTATGTTCATTGTAGCACTACTTATAGTAGTCAAGACATGGAAATAACCTAAGTGTCTATCAGGAAATAATTTGATAAAAATGTAGTACATGTATATCATGGAATTCTATCATTAATAACAAAATAAGTGTTATCTTTGATAACATATATAGATCTGGAGAGTATTATGTTAAGTAAAATAATTATACAGAAAAAAGCAAGAACCATGTGATTTCACTCATATGTGGGATATAAAACAAAAAACACATGAATAAACAAAACAAAAAATGCTCATAGATACAGACAACAATATGTTGGTTACCAGAGGAGAAAAATGAAGTGGGTAAAGATGAAGTGGGTATGTAAATGTCATTCTAATGTACACTTATATAGTATTAACCAAAGGCATAAAAAATCCCAAGAAATTTCCACAAATTCTACTAGAACTAATAAATGAGTTTAGCAAGATTGCAAGATATAAGACCAACATGCAACAGTTATGTCTGTTTACATTACCAATTAACATGTGGAAAATGAAATTAAAAATATAAAACTATTACAATGTTCCAAAGAAAATTAAATGTTCAAATATAAACTTAAAACATAGACAGAACGTATGTATATGCTTAAAACTACAACACTGATGAAAGATATCAAAGAAAACTTAAATAAATGGAGAGGTATAACCTGTTCATAGATTGGAAGAATGAACATAGTAAAGATGTCAGTTATCTTCTCAAACAGATCTATATGTTTAATGAAAGTTTTATCAAAATTCCAGCAAGGTTTTTTGTAGTTATAGACAAGTTTAAATTTATATGGAAGGGCAAAAGACTTATAATGGGTAAGAACAATGTTGAAATTGAAGAACAAAGTTCAGGGTCACTCTAACGCATACCGAGACCTTTAATACAGCTATAGTAATCATTACAGTGTGGTATTAGTGGAGGCATAAACACACAGATAAATGGGCAAGAAGACAGAACCAAAAAATAGACCCATACAAGTATGACACTGATGTTTAACAAAAACAAACAAACAAACCTCAACAATTATACAAATGAGGCTGAAGTTATTGAACATCCAGGGGTATAAGAAAAAAAACTGAACCTAAGTCAAAAATTAATTCAAAGTTTATCATGGTCCTGGCTGGTGGCACAGTGGATAAGGTGCTGGCCTGTGAACCCAAAGGTCGCTGGTTCAATTCCCCAGCCAGAACACATGGCCAGGTTGCAGGCCAGGTCTCCAGCCAGATTTGTGGCTGGAGGCAGGTGAAAGTCAACCATACATTGATGTCTCTCTCCCTCTCTGCCTCTCTCCCTTTCCCTCTTTCTAAAAATAATGAAATAAAATCTTTTAAAAAAAATAATAAAAAAAGAAAAAGTTTAGAAAAATGGCTATTAAAAAGGTGAAAAGCTACAGACAGAAGAAAATTTTGCAAACCACATATCCAGAAAAACTTTCCTCAAAACTCACTATAAAAATTAATTAATTAACTCTACTATGAAATGGGCAAAAGACAGTAATTTTACTTCAGAGGATAAACATCAAGTAAGTTTATGAAAAGATTTTCAACATTACCAGCCATTAAGGAAATTAAAATTCAAATCACGAGACATCGTATCAGGCCAGCCTGTTAGAATGGCTAAAATTCAAAAAGAAAACATGGACAACACCAACTTCTGGTAATAATAATGAGAAATTGATCAAGCACATACTGCTAGTAGTAGTAGAAAATGCTCCAGCTGTTCCATAAAACAATTTACCAGTTTCTTATAAAACTAAACATGCAGTTACCTTACAACCTAGAAACTATACTCCTGGGCATTTATTTCAGAGTGATGAAAACTTATATTCACAAAAAAATATGCACACCAACATTTACAGCAATCTTATTGGTGAAGCCAAAAGCTTGAAGAAGCATAGATGTTCTTCAACAAGTGAATGTTTAAGTAAGTTGTGGTACATCCATACAGTTGAATACTTCTTGGCAATATAGAGACAATCTAGTAATAAATGCAACAATGTGGATGAAATTCCAGAGAATTATACTGACTGAAGGGAAAAACAGCCAATCTCACATGCTATACACTATGTGGTTTTATTTATGTAACATTCTTGAAATGATAAAACAATGGAAATTAAGAACTGCTTTGAGGTTTCCAGGCATTAGGGAAGGTGTGGTGATGGGGTTTAGGGCAGTGGGAATAAGAAGGTGGGTATAGCTATTAAAGGGCTACATATAGGAGGGATATTTGTGGACCTAGAACCCTTCTCTATCTTGACTGTAGGAAAATCTGTAAGAGTGAGGCAAAGGTATGATTCATCTCAGAAGCAATTACGTATAGTATTATGTAACTTATTCTCTGTGTGACCTTTCCCAACTCATTTACTTCTTCAGGCCTCAATTTCTTCACTTTAAAAAGAACAATAAAACATGTGCTTCCTCTATGGATATTTTGAGGATTAAATGATGAAACATATGTCATGATGCATAAAGTGATGATTGGCACATAGAAGCACTCAATTATTTTTAGCTATTTGACCCAAAGAAAGCCAGTTTTAACAGAATGATTAAATACCCTTAAGGATATTCAGCTGGAATTGCCCCTGAGGCAAGACAGCCTTGACATTTAGGCCTCTGGCTGTTAGGAAACCTGTCCACAGAAGATAACTGAGCCTAAAGCTCACTTTTTCTTACTCTCAGACATAGGGTCTTTATTCCAGCAGTTCTGGGACATGTACAAACCTCATGGTTCAGGAAATTGAGAAAATAATTCAGATTACGTCTCAAGCCCAGAATGAAGTGTTGATGGTAAACAGAGGGTATTAAGAAATCTTAGTGTGTTGAAGACATTATTTGACACTGGGCTAATGTCAGACAGCCCCTGAGAAATGCATATTCTCTCTGGCACTCTATGCAATGGGCCAATCAGAAGACACCTCTAATCAGAACCCCTTTCAAGAGTGACAACTATATCCAGCTTGGATTGGCTATAATTATACCCACTTGCTTGATTGAGTTATTCTGTGATTATGCAGAGGGCAAAAACAGGTATTAATTTTGCTTATAGGCAGGGGAGGATGAGAAATAGATGTGAGAAAAGGCAGGGAAGATTCGGGTGGATGAAAAAGAAAAATTTCACTGTAGAATGTAATTCAGACAACTATCAACCCCTGTATTCAGAACTCTGTTGATTTCTGGATAGCTGTGTTATAACTGAATTGGGTGAGTAAGCAGGGGTTTTTTTGGCACCTCACTGAGAGGATTGAAATAGCTGACCTGTTCAGAAAGCCCACTCAAAAAAGGAAAGCGCCTAGCTGCATTATGACCTAAGCACCAAGGGCCCTTGCCACTTGCCATAGCGACTTTTAGTAAATGGGAATCACACAAGATCAAGAGATCAATAGAAGTCACAAGCATCCAGTGTAAAACTTGTTTACCAGTGGGCAGGATTTTCAATTTGGAGGCACATTGTATTTCTGGTTAGAATAATGGATCGCATTTTGCTAGAGTATCCCTAAAGTATGTCTACACTCTCCACTTTCCAGAAGCAAAACAGTGGGAGGGAAAAAAGAAAGGAGGAAAAGTATATGAGTACCTACTAAGTGCCAGGCATTTCTGCACATTATTTAACCCTTATAACTATATCTTAAACACTATCTCTAATTTTTGTGCGGATTTATCTCTTCCTGCAGAATCACAACATGTATTAGCATATAAAAAGCTTTACTATGTTGGGCAGTATATAAGCATTTTTAACATGGTTGAACAGAGTTTCATAAATAATTTGGTTATGGAACCCTCATTGTTTCTCAAAATTAGTATTTCAGTATTTTAGGGCTTCAATTCTCTTATCTAAAATGCATAGTATGTAGTGTTTCACAGGCAAAGTATGGTAACATATGTCTTCTCATTGGACCAATAAAAATAACCCTGTGAACCTAGCATTATTAATATTCCCATTTTTAACACTTTAAAACACCAAAGCTGATTTACACTACATAACAAGCCACAAATTTATACAACTAGTCACTGGCAAAATGGCAGAACTGGGTCTTAAATCCAACTCTTGCGTGTCTATTTAAATTTAACAAGTTTTCATGAAGAGTTCACTTCTAACAATGTCTATGAGCTATACGACCGAGAAAATTTCTTTCTTTTCCTGGGCCTATTTTCCCATCAAAAACAAGGAAATTGGATTAGGTAATTTTTTAAAATTTTATTTTATTGTTGTTGTATTACATCCATCCCCATTTTACTTCCCTCTGTCCCCTTCTCCACCCACCCACTCCCCCTCAAAGTCAATCCCACCTTTGTCCATGTCCATGGTTCTTCCATGCTAGTTCCTTGACTAAACTGCTCCCCTTCTTTGCCTCCTCCTCCCAATGCCCACCTCCCTCCTCCCTTCTTCCCACTGAAGGTCTATTCATTGTATTCATGCATCTGATTCTGTTTTCCTTGTTTGTTTTGTTCACTATCCTGTAATGGGTGAGATCATATGGCATTTGTCTTTTACTGACTGGCTTATTTCACTAAGCATAATACTTTCTAGTTCCATCCATGTTGTTGCAAAGGGTAGGAGTTCCTTCTTTCTTTCTGCTGTGTAGTATTCCATTGTGTAAATGTACCAAAGTTTTTTGATCCATTCCTCCACTGATGGGCACTTAGGCTGTTTCCAGCATTTGGCTATTGTAAATAGTACTTCTATGAACATAGGGTACATAGGTTCTTATGAATTGGTGTTTCAGGGTTCTTTGGGTATAGTCCTAGTAGTAAAATTACTGGATCAAAAGGCAGTTCCATTTTTAGTTTTTTAAGGAAACTCCATACTGTTTTCCATAGTGGCTGCACCAGTCTGCATTCCCACCAACAGTGCACCAGGGTTCCTTTTGCCCCGCATCCTCGCTGACACTTTTTGTTTCTTAATTTCTTGATGATTGTCACTCTGACAGGTGTGAGGTGATATCTTATTGTGGTTTTAATTTGCATCTCTCTGATGGCTAGTGATGTTGAGCATTCTTTCATATGCCTTTGGGCCCTTTGTATATCTTCCTCAGTGAGTTGTCTGTTCAGGTCCTTTGCCCATTTAAAAAAAAGTATTTATTATTTTAGAGAGAGGAGAAGGGAGAGAAAAGTATGGTTGCCTTTCACCTGCATCCAGCTACAGACCTGGCTGGAGACCTGGCCTGCAACCTGGAGATTTTTTAGTACTTCTTCAATTTCACTAGTTGTTATTGGTCTATTCAGGATTTCTTCTTCTTCTGGATTCAGTTTTTGTAGATTATACATTTCCAGAAATTTGTCCATTTCACCCAGGTTGTCATATTTCTTGTCATATAGTTGTTTGTATTTCTGAAATATCAGTTGTGATTTCTCCTTTGTCATTTCCGATTTTGTTTATTTGGGTCCTCTCTCTCTTTTTGTTGATGAGTCTGGTTAAAGGCTTGACAATTTTGTTAATTTTTTCAAAGAACCAGCTCCTGGACTTACTGATTCTTTGAATTGTAGTTTGAGTCTCCAAGTTATTTAACTCTGCTCTGATCTTGATCATTTCCTTCCTTCTACTTGCTCTGGGCTTTGTTTCTTATTGCTCTACTTCTTGCAGCTTTATGGTTAGGTTGTTTGTATAAGCTTCTGTCCTTTTTTAGTAGGCTTGTATTGCTGTGAATTTCCCTCTGAGGACTGCCTTTCCTGTGTCCCATAGGTTTTGGGCTGTTATATGTTTATTGTCATTTGTTTCTGGAAACTTTTTGATTTCATCTTTGATCTCATTGTTTACCCCTTCATTGCTTAAAAGTATGTTATACAGTCTCCAAGAGTTAGAGTGTTTTTGTTTTTTTCCCTTGAGGTTGGTTTCTAGTTTCAATCCATTGTGATCTGAGAAGATGATTGGTATGATTTCAATTTTCCTGTATTTGTGGACCTTGTCTTGTGACCTACCATGTGATCTGTCTTTGAGAATGTTCCATGTGCATTTGAAAAGAATGTGTATTTTGCTTCTCTGGGGTGAAAGGTTCTGTATATATAAGTTAGATCCATTTCCTCTAGAGTGTTGTTCAATGCCACAATATCCTTGGTGTGTTTTTGTTTGGAAGACCTGTCCATTGTTGATAGTGGGGTATTAAAATCCCCTACTATTAGTGTGTTGTTATCTATATCCTTCTTGAAGTCCTCGAAGATTTTCCATATATATTTGGGAGCTCCTGTGTTGGCTGCATTTATGTTTACCAGAGTTATATCTTCTTGATGAATTGTTCCCTTAAGTATTATGAACTGTTTGCCTTTGTCTCTTTTTAAGGCCTTCATGGTAAAATCTATTTTGTCTGAAATAAGTATTTATACTGCAGCCGTTTTTTCATGTTCATTTGCTTGATATATATTTTTCCATCCTTTCACTTTCAATCTGTGTCGATCTTTTGTTCTGAGGTGAGTCTCTTGAAGACAGCATATATGTGGGTCATGTTTTCTTATCCATTCAGCTACCCTATGTCTTTTGATTGGTGCATTTAATCCATTTACATTTAAGGCTATGATTGATTGATAGTTATTTATTGCCATTTTTCCACTTTGTTCCAGTGTTCCTCTCTGATTCTCTCTGTTTCTTCATTTTTTTAAAGCAGACCCTTTAGCATTTCTTACAATGCTGGTTTGGTAGAGATGTATTCTTTGAGTCTTTTTTTGTCTGGGAAGCTCCTTATTTCTCCTTCTATCTTGAATGAGAGCCTTGCTGGGTAGAGGATTCTTGGTTGCAGGCCTTTGTTGACCATGACTTGAAATACTTTTTGCCATTCCCTTATGGCT
Organism: Noctilio leporinus; assembly: GCA_004026585.1. Classification (NCBI taxonomy): domain Eukaryota; kingdom Metazoa; phylum Chordata; class Mammalia; order Chiroptera; family Noctilionidae; genus Noctilio; species Noctilio leporinus. The sequence continues at coordinate 16,389 of PVIW01003908.1, forward strand.
TGTATTGTTTCTGTTGAATAATCATTTGATAACCTTATCAGAGCCCCCTGCTATGTTATTTGTTGTTTCTCTCTTGATGCTTTTAGGATTCTCTCTTTGTCTTTGAAATTTGCCTTTTTGATTATAATTGTCTTGGATTGGGTCCGTTTGGATTCATCCTCATTGCAACCCACTGTGCTTCCTGAACTTGAGGAACATTTTCACTCATCATGTTAGGGAAGCTTTCTATCATTACTTTTTTGAACAGGTTTTCCATTCCTTGTTTCTCTTCTCCTTCTGGTATCCCTGTGATATGGATATTATTATGTTTCATGTTGTCCTGCAGCTCTCATAAAACCTCTTCATTCTTGTTCAGCCTTTTTTCATTCTGTTGCACTGTCTTGGAATATATTTCTGTGTTGTCCTCCAGCTTGTTGATCTGGTCCTCTGCTTCCTCTAGCCTACTGTTGATTCCTTCAACTGTATTCTTCCATTCAGAAATTGTATTCTTCATTTCCTCTTGGCTGTTGTTTCTATGTCCTTTTTAATGCTGGTGTAGTTCTCAATAAATTCCTTGTAGCTTCCCTGGAGTTCTTCATAGTTCCCCTGGAGTTGTTTGTAGTTTTCTTTGAGCTGGCTGAGCTCATTGATCTTCTCTATCATCATTATTTTGAATGCCATATCTGATAGTTTGCTTGCCTCTGTTTCATTTAGTGATCTTTCTGGGGATTCCTCCTTTCCTTTTGGTGATGGATTGTTTCTTTTCCTCCCCACTTTTAAGTTTCGTTGTAGTCCAATCATACTGTGATCTGCTGCCAGGCTAAGGAACTGCTAGGCTGGAAGGATTGACTTAGTTGTAATCATGTTGGTGTGTGGTCCACCACCAGGCTCACATGCAGCTTGTGGTGACTGACTGATTCAGTTGTAAATCAATAAATCAGCCATCAAACTCAGGCCCTGCTGGGTTAGACAGAGAGTTTCAATTGTAATCCAATGGATCAGCCACCAGCTCAGGTGAAGACTAGTGGGACAGATTCAGATGTAAATCAATGAATCTGTGATCAGCTGCCAGGCTCAGGTGCCACTGGGCTAGGCAGCAAGATTCAATTGTCATCCAATGGATCTGTGTTTGGCCACCAGGCTCAGGAGCCACTGGGCTAGGCAGTAAGCTTCAATTATAATCCAACGAATCTGTGATTAGCCATCAGTCTCAGGTGGCACTGGGCTCGACTGAAAAATTCTATTATAATCCAATGAATCTGTGATCAGCTGCCAGGCTAAGGGGCCACTGGGCTAGACTGGAAGATTCAACTGTAATCCAGTGAGTTTGTGATCAGCTGGCAGGCCCAAGGGCCACTTGGTGAGACTAACCAACTCAGTTGTAAACCAATGAATCCATGATCAGCCACCAGGCTCACTTGCCACTGTGTGGGGCTGACTGTCTGACCCAGCTATACGTCACAGAGTTTGTAATCAGCTGCCAGGTCCAGGCACTGCTGGGTGAGAAGGACTGACTCAGTTGCAAAGCAATCTATGATCAGCCAATGGGCTTACATGCCATTGTGTGGGGCTGACAGAACCAGCTGTAAGTCAGAGAGTTAGTGATCAGCTGCCATGCCCAGGTGCTGCTGGGTGAGAGATACCTCTTCAGGTGCCAACTATTGTACCTCTGTTTGGGCAGGGCAGAGAAGGAGAGGTTTATTTAGATATAAATCAAAAAATTGTGGTCAGGCACCAGGCTCAGGCACCACTGGGCGGGGCAGATTGCTTCCAGTGGGCAGGTCTATAAGGACCCCTCCTATGGAAGCCGCTGGGCACAGCGCAGTCCACCCAAGGTGTGGGCGATGCAGCACCGGGACCTCCACAGCTGCTTCCCCACTTCTCTCCTCCAAGCCACTGCTGTAAACGCTCTTCACGCATATCCAGTCCTCTCTGCCCTCCCTCTGCTGGAGCCCAGGGTAGGCGGGTGTCATTGTATTTTCATTGTGGTCACCCTAGCAGTTCTCTATCTTAGTGCTCTCTTACGCTAGTAAACTCCATGGCTTTCCACCCTTCTCAGCTGGAGGCTGCTCTGCTCTCCGCTGTGTTGCTGTACCTGGGACACCCAGCTGGGGGACCAGCATCCACCCTTCTCAGGTAGAGCCCCCAGCTCTGTCCCTTCGGCTGCCATCTCAGGTGGGGCCCCAGCCAGCCCTCTTGCATTTCTGTGATTCCTACTAGTCACGTTGTGATGCAGTGGCCTCTTGTGTTCTGTCCGTGGTCATAGGGCTTCTTTCCAGCTGGTGTTCTGTTGATAATTCCAGCTGACTTTTCTCCAAAAAAGTCATTCCAGATGGGACCTGGGAGGAGATTGGTGTAGCTCCACTTACCCCTCCACTGTCTTGCTGGAACTCCCCAAACTAGGTAATTTTTTAAAGTTTTGTATATTCTTTGATTTTAAGATACAGCAATAAGAGTCTCAGGCCAAATTGAAATTGTGTTCAAAAGTGTATATTACCAAATCCAGGGGAGATAAAAATCTATGGTGATATTTTCAGCCATAGTGCCATTTAGGGCCTTAAACTCCTGGAAGGAAAAAAAAATTCCTGAATTTGAGCTCTCACGTAAGCTATACTGAAAAAGTTCCCTGTCATCTTTACCATTCCTTTTTACCTAATACCCACTCTCCTCCCCAAATGACAGCAACAATGGCTCTGTCAAAAAAAAAAAAAACCTTGATAGATTCTCCCCAGGGCTCTCATTGACCTGGGTGGTTGGTTGGTTCTCCATATATTAATGATCCTGTATATTTCTTAGAGCCAGTCAGCCTAGTATAGAATGACCATGTAGAAATTCAACACTACTAGCTTAGGGGGGTACACCACACTTTTCTCCTAAAATAGGCAGTTGAAGAAGACACAGACTGCCTCACCATGCCAAGATAGAGCTAATTTTCTAATTTATGCACAGGTTCATATCTCAGGCCCTCACAGGCAAGTCCACCCTGATTCCTTAATGTTATATTTCTACCCCCTGCCAACAAGGCTTGGACTTCCAGTTCAGGCTAAGATGCTCTCAACAGGAGACAGTGTCTGAAAACCTCAGTGTCCTAAGCATAGGAAGAGAGCTTACAGCTTCATTGCAATTTCCCACCTAACACAACAATCTCTTGATATCTTAGTAAGATTGTCTTGAAACAAAATGCAAAATCTCCCCTCCTCCTTTCCTCCTTTTCATTCTTTTTTCCTCCATTTCTCCCTCTCTTCCTCTTTTCATTCCTTCCTCCCCTTTCGTTCGTTCCTTCCTTCCTTGCTTCTTCCCTTCCTTCTTTTCTTCCTTCCTCCTTTTTAATCTTGAGTCCATTCATTTATTATGCCAAAATTTAAAAAGCCTAGATGCTGTGGCAAACACTATAGATACAAAGACATTGAGGCAAAGTGGCCAAGTGCCTGGTCTCAAGAAGCTTAAAACTTACTCCAAAAGCTTGATATCTGAGGCTAAGCCTTCCATTTGTGTTTGGACTTTATCATGTCTGTCTTCACAAAGTGATCATTCCTCCTTTTAGACATAATCACATTTTCTCTATAGATTCCTACTCACTTGCCCTTGAACATGTTCAACTCTGTTACATCTTTTAAAATCTCTGTACCCCATATTCCCCTCCAGCTACTGCCCTAGCTCTCTACTCTTCTTTAAAACCAAACTTGTAAGAGTTAGCTATACTTTTTAACTCTGTTCTCTCACTGTCAACTCATTTCTTAACCCATTCTTGGTTGGCATCTATATAACTCCATTGAAACTACTCTTGCTAGGAGGAAAAACAACTTCCTTCTCAATCTATCTAATGAATTTGCCCATCTTGTTCAATATTTTCCCAGTACTTAGAACAATGCCTGGCAAAAAAGTAGGTACCAATATACATATATTTGTTAAATAAATGAAAGCTGATATTTTAGGCTTTATTTGGCTAATTCATGGCCTGATTTGAACACTTTGCATTGCAAAGCTTATTTCCACTGGCTTTTCTGATATCATATTCTGTAGATTTCTGCAGTTTTTCCTCTGCCTTTTGTTTGCTCCCTCTGCTGCTCACTTTTGCAGCACATATACTGATTTCTCACTCCAAGTTTCAGTAGTGGTTTCTCTTCTTTTAATAACATTCATAGTGGATGACCAGGGCTCTGCTCTGTTTTTCCTGACTCTACACACTCTCCTTGCTGACCTCATTCATGGCCATGGCTTTTACAGACTGATTACTCTGCAGTGGATTCCTCAAGCTCAAAATCACTAGGGATGTTCTACAGTCATTTCAAACTCAACATTCCCATGTCTCCCCCACCCCCTTCACACACACTCTGCGGCAGGGGTATAACCCCCATTTGTCCCTACCGCCATGTTTCCCAACACCCATGCCTCCTCATCCCCATGCCTCTCGGCCCCCATACCTCCCCCACCCTTCCAAACGCACCCTAATTTGGAAGCTGTGCAACCCCAATGCAGCCCCATTTCCATGTCTCCCCACATCCTCCACACACACCCTGTTGTGGCAGGCGTGCAACCCACATGCCTCCCCACCTCTGCACACACACCCTGCAGTGAAAGGTATGCACCGTGTGCCCGGAAAGACGGGCAAATGTCACTTCCTAGACAGTAATCAAAAGACAACTAATGAAATCAAGTATTTTATTCAGATGATGGGTTATCATTTACTTTTCAGTTACCTTTGGAGTTGATATTACAGAGGTAAATTATCTGATAAAGTAAACGTGGAGAGATGGAGGGGTCATTGCATGGGAAATATATCTTTGGCCTTTAGGAAGAAGACCCCTTCCTCATAGGGGCTCTCTTTGTGGGGACATGGGACCCATCACATGGAGTGCCCACAGAGCCCATGGGTGGAGGACTTTGGCGGTATCTTCCAGCTCCTGGGGCAGGCACTTTCCAGTCCATGATTGCTTCTCCTTGGCCATGGGCCTTGTAGGGACTCTCTTTGGGGGCATCCAGGACCCGTCACAGGTCATGCACGTAGGGCGCTGCATAGCCCATTGGCAGGGGTCCTTGGTGGTGTCTTCGAGCTCTTTTGGCAGGAAGTTTCCAGCCCTGCACTGCTTCTCCTTCGTGACCTGCTAGGGAGAAGGGGTGGGGAGACCATGGGTGAAGGGGGACCATGGGTGAGGGGGAGGCCAGGGGTGGGGGCCTTGGGGAGTGGGTGGGGCCATCCGTGAGGAGCATGGTGACCCACCAGTGGGCTAAAGCCATCTCCAGGGTCCAGGGTGATGTTGGGGTACAGGGAGGTGGTGGGGAGGAGGGGGAAGAGAAGAAAATTGGGGATTTGGCTGGACCCGATGGGCTACTGCTCACCTGTGACTCGCTGGCTGCCAGCTGCTCCACCCTGGGCTTGATCATCACAAGCTGGGCTACCGTGGACTCATTCACCATGGGCACGTCCACTGCTGATTTGTCCAACGCTGACACCTCTATTGGTGGGTTTTCCATTCCTGTGAACACCTCTCAGCTGTCCTCCTCTGCCGCCGGTCTCTATGTACACACTGGGTTACCTGGCAACAGGACGGGGGATCTGCTCTGTGACTTCACTGGGCCACTCTGATGATATTACCTGGGCCCACTCTGATGATGTCACCAAGTCAGTGGTAAAGAGGTGGCCTGAATGAAAGGGGGTTGAGGGTGGGAGAGGCCATAGAGTGGAGTGGGCGGTGGAGCGGGGAGGGACCTTGTGGAGAGAAACAGCCTGGCATAGGAAAAGGTGGTTTGAACTGGTAGGTACATAATCTGATATGGTGTCTACTTGACCACTAACCAGATGTTTCAGGCCAGGCAAAACACATGACCTTTTTGAACGTCAGTTTTCCTGTCATCCAAATGACTGACAAAATTTAATCCATGCATCTTTTGTGATAGCTATATTTGTACTGAAGAAATATAATGGCTGCTCACAGTGATAGTTGTGCAACCCATATATGTCCTTAATGAAAAATAGGGACACAAGTTAATTATTGCTTACTAAATGCTCTGTGTTGAAAAGACAAATTGTTTCAAAACATGAGAGAAAAACCTAAACCCAAAGGGTTCTTGGAGATGAGAAGTTTGGAAAACCATGAAACTAAGTTTTTCAAGGTCCCTTCCAGCTCTGATGTTCCATGGTCTTATGATCTTATCTATTCCCATTTCTGATAATTAAAACAAATGAGTACTTTACAAAGTAAGAAGTGGTTGTAGGGATATTGGCACAAGTAGAAAGAAAGAAAGCCATTAAAGTCAGAGGAACTAGACTTCAAATCCCACCATTGTCACTCCTGCAGCCTTGGTAGTCACTTCAAGTTTTTGAACGTCAACTTATTCAGTTATAAAATAAGGTTAATAACTGACATTAGAAAATCAATGTAAATAAGGAATGATATAAAGCAGGTAAAGCATACGTAGTAAACACTCAGACTCTGATATACTTAGAACCATCCTGTCTTTGCCTCCATTTAATCTTTTTTTATGGGACACGTCACACTATGTCCTTTCCACACTATTCTGGACATCAGCAGAATCCCTGTATTAGAAAGTTTCTCTCTGTTCCTTAGCCCACCTCTCTCCCTTGAGAGCTACTGCAGTATAATCCTTATATTTATCCAGTGGGAGGTGGAACAAGAGGAAGTTGTGGCCCATTCATCAGGCCAAACTTCTAGTCTGAGCTTTAATTAGCTTTGCCAATTTTCTTATACCTCATATTAGCATTAGTGATAACACATGGGGCCATGAAGAAGAATCTACATGGGTCCTTTGCCTATTTTTAAATTGATTATTTGTCTTCTTGGTGTTGAGTTATAAAATTCCTTATATTTTTTGGAAATTAAATCCTTACCAGATGTATCATTGGCAAATATGTTCTCTCATACAGTGGGTTCCCTTTTCATTTTGTTGATGATTTTTTTGTTTGTTTGTTTGTTTTTTGTATTTTTTTTTTATTTTTGTTTTTTGCTGTGCAGAAGCTTTTTAACTTGATGTAGTGCCATTTGTTTATTTTTTTCCTTTGTTTTCCTTGCTCTAGAAGATATATCAGCAAAAATATTTTTACCTGAGATAATCTTAAAATGTACTGCCTATGTTGACTTCTAGGAGTTTTATGGTTTCACAACTTATATTTAAGTCTTTTATTTATTTTGAGTTGATTTTTTGTGTGTCGTGTAAGTTGGTAGTCTACTTTCAGTTTTTTGCATATACCTGTCCAATTTTCCCAATGCCATTTATTAAGAGACTTTTTTTTTACCTTTTTAAAAAACTTTTATTGTTGTTGTATTACATCCATCCCCTAAAAAATATGCCTTTATTCCATTGTATGCCCTTGCCTACTTTGTTGAATAATAATTGACCATAAAGATGTAGGTTTATTTCAAGGACCTCTGTTCTGCTTCACTGATCTATATGTCTGTTCCTATGCCAGTATCAGGCTGCTTTGGTTACAGTGGCTTTATAGTATAGTTTAAGATGAGGTATTATGGTACCTTCAGCTTTATTCTGCTTGCTCAAGATTGCTGAGGGTATTCAGGATCTATTTTTGTTCCATGTGAATTTTTGGAATATTTGTCCTAGATCTATGAACCATGCCATTGATATTTTAACATTAATTGTGTCATAATGAATCTATGGATATAATTGTTTTTCTTTTATTGGGTCATTTTTTTCTTCCTTTTTTCTTTTTATTATCATCTCTGCTTCTCTTCACCTTCTTACCTCCTATTCTGTACCTCTTTTCTGCTTCTATCTCCTTTATTCTTCATCTTTCTTGCCTTCTTCTCTTCTGTTCTCTCTCTTTTTTTGTTTTTTATTCTCTCTTCCTACCTTTCTTTCATGTCATCTCTTCTATTTCTTCTATTCTCTCTTATTCCATTTTATCTTAGTTTTTTCTCTTCTTTATGTTATTACCAGTGATGCCAGGACAGAAACTTACATATGACGATTTTTTCTCCTTCCAGAAGGATTGAAACTCCTTGTAGATATATAGAGAGACTTTAAACATGTCACAAAAAAAGCCCAAGAAGCTATCCCAGATATGCCACCACCATATTCTACTCAGTACATTACCACTGGCTACCTCCCTACTTCCATGTCCACCACTTGGTATCCACTCTCTACATATTGCTGTTGTCATTTAAAAACCCTGTAACTAGGAGCTAACAGATGTAATTTCTATACCAAATTACTATGTAGGTCCCTTCCCCAGGGCAATCCATTGAAAGATAACACAATACACAAAGATAAAAGGACATAAAATGTTAAAATATAAGAGCAGTAGACCATGAAGTCTACATCTCTCATGCTATGGCTTCCAGTACCAACTAGGGAATATCCTACAGCCCTCAGTGGCCAGGTCATCTGGGCCTGGTATACATTAGTACAGACTTACAAATACACTTTAACTGCAGTTGGCAACCCTTTATTGGTCATAATTTGCTTGTTTATTATTTTTTTGATTCCACATGCAAGTGAAATCATATTGCATTTGTCTTTCTCTGTCTTCTCTGTATAAATGATTTCACTTAGTATAATACCATCTAGGCCCATCTATGTTATCACAAATGGTAAAATTTATGGCTAAGTAATACTCTATTGTATATACAGAAGTAAGCAAAAGTAGGTTTATAGTTGTTACTACACAAAACACCTTATTCGTGTATTGTTACTTATTTATTATTGTTGTATTACTTATTTGTATTTGTCTTATTTTATTGTTATTTCATATTTTCACTTATGATTTATCTTTTAAGCAATGGTGGCTGGTAATTTAATGACTCATGAAAGTGGATACTTAAATAATACTGGAAGACAGGCAGTGCTGAAAAGTTTTGACAAAAATGGGTTGAAGAATTTGATACATCTTTACTAGGTAGGCAATTTATTTATAGAATGTGCCATAAATTTGATAAAGCTAGGTTATCTGTAATGCTCTAAAAAGTGGTAGACCTTTTAGTACTACCACCCAAGAAAATGAAATGTTAGTGAGTCTAACATTTATGAAAAGCCTCCAAGACAAAGAGCTTCTATTGAGTTAGACATTTCACATAGATCTTTGACTCATTGAGTACAACGTTTAGGGTTGAAAATATATTGGCCAAAAATACTTCATGGGTTATTAGATGATGATCTGGATCACCATTTACCATTCTGTGAAGTTGTCTGAATGAAGACAGACAATACAATGGCATAATTGATAAAATTATATGGTCCGATGAAGCTCATTTCAAACTTTCAAGTGCTATAAATGGTACGACTTTGCTTACTATTCAAGAGAAATATCCCCCCTGTAACCATAGAAGGGCAGTTGAATCAACCAGGAATTATAGTTTGGGTGAGTATTGTGTGTAAAAAGGTACTTGAAGCCCTGGCTGGTGGCACAGTGGATAAGGCGCCGGCCCGCAAACCTGAAGGTCACTGGTTCGATTCCCAGCCAGGGCAACATAACTAGGTTGCAAGTCAGGTCTCCAGCCAGGTCCGTAGCTGGAGGCAGGTGAAAGGCAACCATACATTGATGTTTCTCTCTCTCTCTCTTCCTATCTCCCTTCCCCTCTCTCTAAAAAATAATAAATAAAATCTTTAAAAAAAAAAAAAAGGTACTTGAACCTATTTTTTCTATACTACTTTTATACATGACCTGTATCTTAAAATGCTGAGGGACACTATTTTACTACAATTACAAAGGCACAGCTGTAAAAAAGAAGAAACCCTTACTTTTGGACCAGCACAGATGAGCCTGGAGAATATTAGAAAAATAAGAAAGTCAGACAAAGACAAATACCATATAATCTCACTCATATGTGAAATCTAATCAACAACAACAACAAAAAATCTGGCAAACAAAATAAAACCAGAGGGAAGAAACAAAGAACAGACTGACAGGTCTCAGAAGGGAGTGGGGGTGGTGTTGGAAGAATTAGCCAAAGGTCATATATGCAAAGCCCATGGATACAGAAAACAGTCTGATAAAGGCTGAAGGCAATGGAAGAGACTTGGTGGAGGGGGCAAAGGAGGGTAGGAATCAATGACCTCTGTAATAGTGTCAACAATAAAAAGTTTTTTAATTGCTCAACACTGAAAGAACTAGGAAAATCTCATCAACTCTCAAGAGAAGAAAAAATAAAACATATGCCAATCCTGAGATGACCTAGATGTTGCAATTACCAAAAAAAGAATAGCTATTATAAGCAAGATGTAGAGAATAGCACTCTAAAATGAATGGAAAGATAAAATGTCTTGACAGTTATATAGAAACTATAAAAAAGAATGAAATATAAATTTATAAATACAAAATAACATTACCAAAAATAACCATTCACTGAAAGCACTCAATATCAGATTTGAGATGACAGAGGAAAGAGCTATTGAACCTGAATACAGGACAATACAAATTATCCACTCTGAACATAGCAGAGAGAAAAGAAAAATCAACAGAGTTTAGGTATTGAGGGACAATACCCAAAGGTCTAATATTTATGTTATCAGAGTCCCAAAATGAAAGAGAAAGAGTGGTATAGAGAAAAGTTTTGAAGTAATAATGGCTGAAAACATCTCAAAACTAGTGAAACAAATAAACATACAAATTCAAGTAACAGCCAAATTTCAAATAGATAAACTCAAATAAATACACATGTAGATACATAATAAACCGCTAAAAACAGAGGTAACAAGAATATCTTAAAATCAGAGAGTATCAATGTACTCATATGGGGAAACAAAGATTCAAAAGACTGAAAATTTCTCATCACAAACTATGGAGGCAAGAAGTTATCTTTAAAATGTCCAAGTAGACTTCCAGCCAAGATGGAGGCATAGATAGGCATGCTTCATCTCTCTACGCAACTAAGAAGGACTACAACTACCTCCCCCAAAACTGGAGACAACCAGAAGATCCAGAAAATTGAGCTGCACAGAAGTCCAACAACAAAAATATAAAGAACAGCCCTGCCTGGTGGTTCAGTGGATTGGTGCTTACCTGTGAACTTGTTTGATTCCCTAGCCAGGGCACATAGCCAGGTTGCAAACTAGGCCTCCAGCCAGGATCATAGATGGAGTCAGGTGAAAGGCAACCATATATTGATGTTTCTCTCCCTCTCTCCCTTACCCTCTCTAAAAATAATAAATAAATAAAACTTTTAAAAAGAAGAAGAAGAAGAAACACTTATCCAGAAAGGTAGAAGAGGTGGAGCTGGGGGAGAGAGAACAGTGTGGGGGCTGTAGGGATGGTGGTGACAGCAGCTATGGCTGGCTGCTCACAGTCACACATTAAAAAATGTAGGGAGGGACACCTGGGGAGTGCCCCCAGCACCACATCAGACCACACGGCTCACAGTTCCAGCGCTGGGGGAAATAAAGTCTCATTACATCTGATTATGAAAACCAGTGGGAATTAGGGCACTAATTTGTTTAGAGGCCCCCACAGACCTAGAACATCCACAGACCCACCCACTCTGGGAACCATAGCCAGGGCAACAGCTAGAGGGGTGCCAGTCCCATATGAGAAGTGAAAAAAAGTGCCTGGAAAAGGAGCAAGTGCTGAGCAAGCGGTATTGTTCCCCCTCAGATCCCTCCCCAACATACAACACCATAACATGGTGAAACAGGTCACCCCACACTGACAAATAACTAAGGCTCTGCCCCTTACAACATGACAGTTATGACAGCTTTACCTAAGACACAGAGGCAAACACAGGAGCTTGTCAAGTTGAGCAGACAGAGAAGTATGGCCCAAAACAGGGAACAGATCAAGGTTCCTGTGGAAGAACTAAGCAATGAAGAGATAACCAACCTAACAGAAGCAGAATTCAACATGCCGGTGTTTAAGATGCTCACAGACTTGACAGATATGCTTGAGTACAGCAAATGCATAAGGGAAGGAGTGAAGGCTAGGCTAAGTGAAATGAAGGAAAATTCACATGAAAACAATGCTGAAGGGAAGGAAACTGGGATTCAAATCAATGAATTGGAACATAAGGAAGAAATAAACAGTCAATCAGTACAGAATGAGGAAACGAGAATTGAAAAAAATGAGGAGAGGCTTAGGAACCTCTGGGACAATTTTAAACGTGCCAACATCTGAATCATAGGAGTGCCAGAAGGAGAAGAGAAAGAGCAAGAAATTGAAAACTTATGTGAAAAAAATAATGAAGGAAAACTTCCCAAATTTGGCAAAGAAAATAGACATAAAGTCCAGGAAGCACAGAGAGTACCAAACAAACTAGACCCAAAGAGGACCACAGCAAGACACATAATTAAAACACCAAAGGTTAAAGAGAAAAAGAGAATCTTAAAAGCAGCAAGAGAAAAGAAGAGAGTAACTTACAAAGGAGTTCCCATAAGACTATCAGCTGATTTCTGAAAAGAAACTTTGCAGGCAAGAACAGACTGGCAAGAAGTGTTCAAAGTGATGAGAAGCAAGGACTTAAAACCAAGATTACTCTATCCAGCAAAGCTATCACTTAGAATGAAAGAGAAGATAAAGTGCTTCCCAGACAAGCTAAAGTTCATCATCAAGCCCCTATCATGCAAAATGTTAAAAAGGTTTACTTAAGAAAAAGAGGATCAAAACTATGGACATTAAAATGACAACAAACTCACAACTATCAACAACAGAACCTAAAGAAGTAAAAATAAAAACAAAAATGAACTAAGGAGCCCTGGCTGGTAGCACAGTGGATAAGGTGCCAGCCTGCGAACCCAAAGGTCGCTGGTTCGATTCCCAGCCAGGGCAACATAATCAGGTTGCAAGCCAGGTCTCCAGCCAGCTCTGTAGCTGGAGGCAGGTGAAAAGCAACCGTACATTGCTATCTCTTTCTCTATCTCTATCTCTATCGCTGTCTCTGCCTCTCTCCCTTCCCCTCTCTCTGAAAAATAAATAAAATCTTTAAAAAAAATGAACTAAGGAAACATCCAGAATAGGAACAGAATCATAGGTATGGGGATCAAATGAAATTATGAAATGAGGGTTATCAGCTGGAAGGGGGATGGGGGAGAAATGGTGAAATGGTGCAGGGAATAAGAAGCATGATTGGTAGGTACAAAATAGATGGGGGGAAGTTAGGAATAATATAGGGGAAATAATATAGGAAAGGGTGAAGCCAGAGAACTTATATACATGACCTGTGGACATGAACTAAGGAGGGTAGGATTGCTGGAGGGAATGGGGGATACTAGGTGGAGGGGAACAAAGGGAAAAGAAATTGGGATAACTGTAATCAGCATAATCAATAAAATATACTTTAAAAATGTTCATGCAACTGTCAAACTGAATTCTACATACAGTAAAAATAACTTTAAAATTCAACAAAAATTTTTTTAAATTTTGCCACCAGCAGACTTGCTGTAAAAGAAAGCGTAAAAGAAGTGCATCAGATGAAACAAAGATGATTCCAGGGAGTTACTTGAAACCTCAGAAATGAAGAAAAAGCAACAGAAAGTTAAATATCTGGGTAAATACACTATTTTTTCTCTTTTTAAGTTCCTTAAAGTATTCATGATAGTTTAAAGCAAAAATTGCTATCTAGTGTGGTTTTCAATGTATATATATCAATAGTATTGATATATATGTTTTGTATGTGTATATATAATCACTAAAGCATAAAATAAAAGGGAAAGAGACTTACATGCTGGTAAGGTTTCTACATTGCACATGAATTGGTAAAATATCCATTCTGAATAGACTGGAACACTTCAATGCTGTCCTTAAATACCAGACACTTCAGTTTCTCCCTGTATGCCACCGGTGCCCTTCTAGCAGCTACACTGGTGCTGGAGCCCAGAAGGAGTGAATCTGCATAAGTTTTAAGTCTGTTGCAGGCCCTTTAAAAGGATATTGTTGAGAATTCTGCAGTTTCTTCCACTACTGGAACTCCCACTAGCTTCTACAACCAGAGGTTATGGGGACTTATTTTCTTGTCACTGAAACTTTGGGCTGGGGGATCTGATATGGGGCTGGGACCCCTTGCACCTGAGGTATTATTCCCAATTTTTATCTTTCACAGATGGGTGTGGAACCATATCTCCACACCTCCACCTCTCCTATACATCTGAATGAATGTGATGTCTTTAATTCCTTGGTTGTCAGACTTCCATATAGCTCAATTTTCTGATGATTCTGGGTGATAGTTGTTTGGTAGTTTAGTTGTGCAAGGAGGCAAGCCATGTTTACCTACACCTCCATCTTGACCTGAAGTTCCATATATAATATATTTATTGTATATTTTACACTTAATATAAATACCCATACAATTTTACCACTTATTTTACATATATATGATCATACATACTTAATTTTTAATTAACAATTTACTTTTTGCACTTCGTTATACACCTTGGACATTCTTTCCTTGTCCACATATACAGATTCATCTTATTCTATTTTAGTAACTTCAGAGTATTTCATTGTGGAGTCATATGTAGTTAATCTATTTCCCATGAAATATTTTGAGAAGTCCTATTTTTCATAAATATAAGAAATGCTACATTAAACATCTTTATATATGTATATATACATGTATTTGCTCTTCTGTTGTGCAAATAGATTAACTGCTCTTAACTCATATTTTTAAAGTAATAAAATATTTTAAAATAAATATTATGGCATTTTAAGGCCTAGTTGCACTTTTCTGTTTATTCTGTCAATTTTCAGGCTGGCTGTCTCATTTGCCAATATTGCTCTATGCTTTTATAGGGCTCTTCAATTTACAAAGTACTTGTGAACAAAAAGCCTTATTTTAGCTACAGAAGTGCTATTAGGCAAAGAGAATTTAAATAGTCATTATAACTCCATTTTGGAGTTGAGGAAAATGAGAAACAGAGTAGTTAACTAATTTTTCCAAGGTTATACAGCAGGTTAGTATCTAAATGGGGCTTGGAACCCAAGTCTCTTGATTGTTTAGGTTACTTTTCTCTCACATGCACTAATTCTCATATTGCTCTTAGTATGTTTGCAACCTATATAACAAATATGACTAATATTCTTGAGATAAATGGACACATTTTAAGGTATAAAAGTGTCAAATTGTTGCATTTTACTCCTGAAACTAATATAATTAATATAATATTGTATACCAACTATATTTAATTAAAAAGATAAATGGACAAAAAACAGAAATAAGAACTTGAAAGAAAAAATATAAATAGTGATTAAACACATGAAAAGATGGTCTAATCATGTATTTAATTTTAAATTAAAACAGCAATGAGATTTTCCCCTATTAGATGCATAGATTAAAGAATGTGTGTGGAATCCAGATCTCACATTGTCTGACAATGTAAAGTGTAAATTAGGTAATAAGCTAATTTCTATCAGAATTTGATATGTCCACACCCTTCAACCCTCCCAAGAAATGTATAGGAATTTACCCTGCATAAATATTTAGAAAATTACAAAAAAGACACACACACACACACACACACACACACAGAGTAATCTCCAATTGTATAATTGTTTGACATTGTGAAAAGTTAAAAACAGCCTAAATATAAATCAGTAAGCAACTGATTAAATGGAATACTGTGTCATTGTTAAAAGCAATGCAACCAATCTTTTCTACTTAAATGGAAATGTATATTCAATATTCATTAAATAGATAAAGGAGATAACTAAACATTATATAATAGGATAATCCCATTCTTATAAAAATAAAATGCTATCTATGAAAACATATAGACATACACGTATATACATGTATTAGAAATAAAACAAGAACATTCAAATTTTTATTGTTCTATTACACTCATCCCAATTTTCCCCATTGCTCTCCCCTGCCCCACCCTCGCCCCTCTTCTACAGTCAATCCTTCACCACTGTCCATGTCTATGAGCCATTTATATACCTGTTAACAGTGGTTGTAGTTGGGAAATGATTATATATATATATATATATATATATATATATATATATGCACACACACACATACATACATATATATATATACACACACACACACACATACGTATGTGTGTGTGTGTGTGTGTGTATATATATATATATATATATATATATATATATATATATAACAAAATTTTTGCATCTCTGAGATCCAGAATCCAAAAAGTTTTTAGACTATACAAAGGAAGACTATAGTTATTCCTCAAAAACACTGGGAACACACATCTCCATTGACTGATAGTCAGTGAGGAAATCAAACACAGCTGCCTCAAGCTAAGGAGGAAAAGGATGTGTGTATACTGGGAAACAGCAAACCAACTGCCTCCCCCTCCCATCTTATGAAGGCATTTTAAATGACACATCCTGGGAAATGTCATAAACAACCAGAACTTACATGACATGATCAATAAAATATCAATCAAGCCCTCACTGGTGTGTCTCAGTTGGTTGGGTGTCATCGCTCAAAGCAAAAGGTCACCAGTTTGATTCCCAGTCAAGGCTCATGCCTAAGTTGTGGATTTGGTCCCCAATCAGAGTGCATTCAAGAGGCAACCGATCAATGTTTCTCTCTTGCATTGATGTTTCTCTCCATCTCTTTCTTCCTCTCTTCTTCTTTCTCAATTAAATAAATAAAAATTAAAAAGGAAAAATATCAATCCACATTTGGATAGCACTTGGCATACACATCCATTACTGCATTCAGTTTTCAAAGAACTCTGTCAAGAAAACAAGACAGCTATTTTTATGCACATTTTGCATGTGAGAATACTGAAACTCCTAGTGAGTGACTTGTTCCAATGTCACGCAGCTAGGTAAGTGTTAGAATCAGGACTACAATTCAAGATTCTGGACATCGAGCCCCATGCTCTCTTTGCTATTCACCTCTGAGTCACTAAAAACTCTTAAGTCATTAATAATTGTTTTCCTCAGGGAATGAAATGAGGTCAATGAGGAGAGTTGGCGAGAAAGAAGAACAGGCCCATTAGTTTATCATTTTTAAATAATCAGTTTCATCTGTCCTCCAAATCTGCAATCCCAGCTCAGAACTATGTAGTGGCAGACACATGAGGTTAAGAGGCAGAAAAGTTTAGCTCTACTCACACTAACTTTCTGTGTGACCTAAGCTAAATGTCTTTTCATTGATAAGATTCAGTTTTATATGCAATTGGAGTTGTTCTGTTTCAGAAATTCAGATTCTCTGGAATTCCACTGAATTTATAGGTAGGGGAATGGACTATATTCAGAGGTCTGTTTCAGGTCTGACAATTTGTACTTGTATGGAAACTTTTGTCTAATAATAACTATAGTTACTATATGCTTACCATGTGCTAGATATTGTACTCAACATTATGTAAATGAATATAAATGCATATATATATATATATATATATATATATATATATATATATATGGCTATCATTTCATCCTTCCAACAAACGTATGATGTAGGTACTATTAAGATGCTCATTTGACTCACAAGGAAACTGAGACAAAGGAATCAAATGACTTGCACAAGGTTACATAGTAAGTTGCAGAGACAAGTTATAAATCAAGTAGCTTGACTCAAAAGCCCATGGTTTAAACCACTGAGCCACCAAAAGGGACCTTTCTTCCATTCTAGCCATTTGCCAGGTAAATTACAGGAGATATCTTGACAGGATAGTTTAGTCTCATTAAATAATCTCTTTTTGTTGATGTTTGAGGGGGCTTTTCTGGGTCATTGTTTCAAAATCAAAATTGGTTCATATATTTGAATGGAATTAATGTCTTCATAAATTCCTTTGAGATAAGTCCTTTATGGGGAAACTTATCTAAAAGCACAGATATAATTTCAAGAAATTAATATAGGAGCTCTATTTTGTGTCTCAATCCAACCATTGGCAACACTGGTATAGGGAAGTTCTGGCAGTGGCTTGATCCTATCTATTGGTGTTTTTTCCTAGCCTCACAGACAGGATCTGTTATGTGGAATTTTCAGGTTATTCATTGCACAAAGGATCCTGGTAAAGGGCGTAAGTGAGGGCTGAAATTCAGCCCCCATTTCACTTGTCCTTTGTACCCTGGTTTCAAGCTATATCTCCCCAAGGGCACATTTTGCCAATTTTCAAAAAGGCATAGTCCAGTCACCAAACTGTTCACTTGCATAGCTTAGTCTCTTTTGGGTGTGAAAAGTTGGGGAGGATGTGAGTCTAGCTTTTGATAATTTGCAGAAAGTTACAGCATGAACTAGCAGCTGCCTTGCTGATGCTCAGAGCCTTTACAGACTTGTTATACCTATCTTACCACTTAAGGCACAGCTCTCTTCTGGAAAACAACTAGTTGATCTGATAAATTAATTCCTACAATTAGTATTAAATGCTACAGTGGCAAGGAGGATGGTTCTCAGAAGCAAACACAATGAAATGGACTTGATTAGAAGTACTTGAAATACAAATGGTATGAGGAGACTATAAAAAAGAAAAAGATGTAATTGCTTTAAATGAATTCAAGGATCCTAAATCAGAAAAAAACACATACTAAGAAGCTGTGAGCACAGATCAAACCACTAGCTATTAAGCAGCTCTGGATGATGGTAGAGAAGCTTGAAAGCTGAAGATAGTTCAACAGTATTATTAGAAAGGGGAAGAGGGCACTTAGCTATCAGGCGAGATTCAAAGAATGACATGTTCAAGGAATGATGCGTTCTATTTTATTTATTAGTTTATTTTGTTCATTAGATTCCACAGACTCATAGATACAAAGAACAGACTAACAGCTATCAGAGGGGAGAAAGATGGGGGCTGGGTAAAAATGGTGAGGGAATTAAGCAAAAACAAACAAACAAAAACTCAGACAGACAACAGTATGGTAATTACCAGAGGGAAAGAGGGGTGAAGGGAGATAGAAGAGGGTACAGGAGGGATAAATGGTGATGGAAAGAGATTTGACTTAGAATGGTGAACATTGTATTTATTTAATAATACAGTGTATAGATGATGTTTTATAGAACTGTACCTCTGAAACCTATATAATTTTATTAACCAATGTCACCCCAAATAAACTCAATAAAAAGAAAAACAGAAATGATCCTTGAAGACTTAGAAAAAGTGCATACTTGAAATCAACATTGCATTCACTAAAAACAAGTGATGACAAACCAAACTAGTTGTGTTTATTGAATTCTCCCTTCACAGCAAAAGAAACTGTCAACACAATATAAAGGCAGCCAATCAAATGGGAAATGATATTTGCAAACAGCTCTGACAAGAGGTTAATATCCAAAATACATAAAGAACTCATACAACTCAACCCTAAACAAACAATCCAATTAGAAAATGAGCAGAGGACCTGAATCTAGTTTGTTTTTGTTTTTTTAACAAGGTACCCACACAGGAGAATAGAGCCTGGGACTTCAGTAAGGCATTTGGTAAGTTCTCTCAGGCTAATCTTTTTAGAGGCTACCAGGGAATACTGTTAGGGTTGAGGGCTGACTGAGAGGCAATCCTGAAAGTTGAAGACTAAATAAATAACGATCTTAATTGAACCTGGCTAAAAAGACTTGGCCTTGTTACATTCACTAGTTTATCAAAGAACTGTATAAAATTGAAGATATACTGGTTTAATTATAAGTTATATACATGGAGAAGGGAAGCAAATGACCTGAGTTTGTTTTATTGTTGACAATATTACCGATGTCCCCTGTTTCCCTTCTTTTGTCTCCTCCCCTTAGCCTCCCACCCTTCCTCCTGGCCTTGACCACATTGTTGTCTATGTCACTGGGCTATGCATATATGCATATATGTTCCAGCCATGGTTCCAGATACTTTGTCCCAGAGACTCCAGACACTGCCCACATAGTCAAAACGTTTCAGAAAATTCAAAATTCGAGGACCCAAAATACATGTACTAGATAGACTTCTTTTTTCAAATGGGCACAGCACAAAATCCCTTTGCCAGAATATGTGCCAGTTTAAGGTTAGAAATAAATCATCATTTTTAAGGACCATGACTGTGCCAGTAGTGGTATGGAAATATGAAAACAGAGAAGCAGGACTGTCTGCAAGAATACTGATTTGCTAACAGTTACAGGGGATGTTAGGTTGAAGGAATTTATTTGTCTTTAGTTCTCTGTTTAAAGAAGATATTACTTCGGTATCTGCAGTTTCCTCTCCTTTCTAGATTGCAAAATCAGAGCTGATTTAATAATCTTGGGTGGATTACGTACATTTAAGGCCTTGCTTTTAGCCTTTGAGGCAGATGTTGAGAAATAAGACAGAAAAGGCTGGTTGTTTTGTGTTGGTTGGAACTAAATAGGCTGATTCAAGTCATTCTCCGAGACAATAGGAAAGTATGGAAAGAATATGAGCTTAAGGGTTAGGCAGACCTTGGTTCACATCACCACTCTGCCATTGTCTTAACTGTGAGTTCTTGGACAAGTTATTTAACCTCTGTAAGACTTCATTTCCTAATCTGAAAAAATATTAATGTTAAAAGATAATGCTCATCTCACAGAGCTACTGATATTGAAGAATATAATATATAAAAAATATATAACATGACACCTAGCACATATTACGAACTCAGTGAACAGAACCAGATACATGAATACAATGAATAGACCTTCAGTGGGCAGAGGAGAGGGGGGAGGGGGATGAGGGGAGAAGCAGGCAAAGAGGGGAGCAGTTTAGTCAAGGAACTAGCATGGAAGAACCATGGACATGGACAACAAGTGGGATTGACTTTGAGGGGTGATGTAGTTGGGTGGGGAGGGGGACAGAAGGGAGTAAAAAGGGGATGGATGTCATACAACAATAAAATTAAATAAAAAAAAAAAGAAAAAAAGGCACTTCATAGGAAAGTACAAACTGTGTGAAATTGTTTAATGCAAAAAAAAAAAAAAAAAAAAACCCTCAGTAAATAGAACTCATCTTTTTTCCTTATAAATTTGTTTCTCCATCAGTTATCTTTCCTCGGTGCATGGTGTCACCATTCACCCAGTATTCAAAGCAAAAAAAAAAAGGAATATGTCTTAAATTCTCCCTCTCTCATCACTCCTTTGTTCACCTTAGTTCTTAAGTTCTTTCTGCCATTTCCACCTCTTAAAAATCTCTCAGACCTGTCTTCATCTCTCCATTTCCAGTGTTCTTAGTCCTCATCACCATTACCTTTAACCTGATTTTGCCACTGCCTCCTAACTGGTATCACTATTTCTAGTTATCTCTTACACTGATCATTTTTATTTTACACAGAAAAAAAAATGTGATTTTTCCAATAGTCAAAGTTTGTCATATCATTCACTGGCTTAAAACCTGTTAATGGCTACCCATTTCTCTTATGACAAAGACCAGCCTCTTTAAACGAGATCTTAATGATATGGCATCACGAACTTCTGCTATTCTACTGGATGTGTCAAGTTTGGTGTCCCTTCTCAGAAGCTTTCGCTGATCTAGGTCTAACCTTGATTCTCACTTTCTCAGGAAATCTTTCCTGAATCCCCAAACTAGGTTGCCCTTCCTCTCTTGTTATATGTTATATGCTTCCAAGGCCCTTTTTATTTCTTCTTCACTGCACTTTTCACACTTATAAATAATAACAAACATGCACGTGGAAATAACACATACTGCGGGCTAGAAATTATTCTAAGCACTTTAGGTTGTTATTCAATGTAATCCTCATAATGATCCAATGAAGTGGGTGCTACTTTTATTCCCATTTTTCAGATGAGGAAACTGAAGCATAGAGGCTAAATTTTTACACAAGGTCATACATTTGTTAAGTAGTAGAGTTGGGGATTTAAATCCATAAAGTCTGGCCCCAGAATCCATGCTTTTTAAAAATATTTATTTGGCACAGTGGATAAGGCACCGGCCTGTGAACCCAAAGGTCTCTGGTTTGATTCCCAGCCAGGGCACATGGCCAGGTTGCAAACCAGGTCTCCAGCCAGGTCCCCAGCTGGAGGCAGGTGCAAGGCAACCACCCATTGATTTTCTGTCCTTTTCCTCCTCCCTCTCTTCCCCTCTCTATGAAAATAAAAAACACATTAAAAAATAAAAATATTTATTTGTTTGTGTGTTTATTTATTTATTTAAGAAAGAGGGGAAAGGAGGGAGAATGAAAGGGAAACAAACATCATTGAGTTGCCTCTTGTGCATGCCCCGATTGGGAACCAAACCTTCAACTCAGGAATGTGCTTTGATTGGAATCAAACCTTTTGCTTCACAGGTTGCAGGTTTGATTCCTGTCAAATCCAACCAACTGAGCCTCACCAGTCAGGGCCAGAATCCATGCTTTTAAAGCACTATACCATATTGTCATTTATTTTTATTTTTTTAATCTAAAGACATACATTCATGGAGCATAATAGCAATTCTTTATTTTACTTAATATCTTTTTTAAAAGAATTTATTCATCCTTATTTTTATTTATTTTAAAGATTTTATTTCTTATTTTTAGAGAAAAGGGCAGGGAGGGAGGAAGAAAGGAAGAGAAATATCAATGTATGGTTGCCTTTCACCTGCCTCCAGCTACAGACCTGGCTGGAGACCTGGCTTCCAACCTGGTTATGTGCCCTGACTGGGAATCGAACCAGCAACCTTTGGGTTTGCAGGCCTGCACCTATCCACTGAGCCACACCAGCCAGGGCTATTTTACTTAATATCTTAAAATTATAATTATACTAGAATATAAGCTCCATGTTTATGTGATTTACAACTGTATCTCCCAATGCCCAGGATGGTGCCATAATCAGGTAGTATTCAATAATTGAATCAGTAGATGAATCAGTTGATATTTATTGAATAAATATTGAATGATTAAATAGTAACTATTATTATCATTCTTAAACTCTGCCTCAAACATTCATCTGCTTTATGAAGATTTTTCTAATCTCACAACCCAACCTGGACAGACTTAATGGTTCTTACCTTTGTGCTCTCAAATTTATTATGCATAATGAGTCTATCCCAACATCATGGGAAATATTTGTGAGCAGCAAATATTTAATTCATTTTTGGATCTCTAATATTCATATCAAAAATGCCTTGCATTTTGTAGGTACTTCATTAATGCTAACAAAAGGGAAAAAGAAAAATACATAGATATCTAAGTAAATGATAAATGACAGATAAATAGATAATAGGCCAAATTTACCAAATGAGAAGCCCAAAATAAGTTTAAATTTAACAAGATGAAATTTAATTAGAAAAACTGTATACTTCTGTTGATGATTCCAAATAACTAAGTGCATGACATGATAGGGGGATTATGTATTGCCTTACTGCAATACATATTATAAGACTCAGTGGTTTTAGTCAATAATAGTAAACCCCTTGTTAATCAACAATGTGCTGTTGTCAGCAAACACAATGTGATTGAATGTTAGGCCATTTCAACAGAAACTTAGTGTTCAGAAAGAGGGAACTGACAGCTGCATTTTCCATGTCAATCCACCTACAGCAACATTATACTCAGTTCTGGGCAACACCCTCTAGGAAAGAAATTGCACGATTGAGAGGATGGTCAGGGCTACAGTTCTTCATAAAAATAGACTTATTTTTGGAAAGCAAATAATCACTCCAAAATCTGTTACTTTTACTAGATTGTCATATTCTTTCCATTTCTGTACAATAGCAATAAAAAAGAGCACACCTTCCTAGAGTTACTCTGAGCTTTAAATGAGATAATACTTGTTAAACACTTTTCCTAGTGCCTGGCTGGCTGACTCTAAAGTTTAACTACTATCCTGTGTAATACAGATACTTTCTAGTATTTAATTCTCACGTCACATTCAGTTGTCACATATAAAATGCATCTTATTGTCACTTTACCTATAATAAAATTGAGGATCACAAAAGCACAAGGGCTTCCTGGTAAGTGACAGTGAGTGACAGCTCTGGTATTCAACCCCAATTTCAGAGTGCATGCCTTTCCATTAAACCCACTGTCCCCCTAGAAGATATAAAAATATCCATTTAGAAATCCATTAAGAAGAGAAGAGGAAAGACATGCACCTATCCCTTATCCTTCAAATGAAAAAAAAAAAATTACACCACTTTCAAGAATCACTGTCTTTCATGAGTGAAAAAAAAAATGTCTGTTGAACAACTGGAAAGTCTCTTGTCTTTTTATCATATAGGAAGACCACTGTCAGTCTCCAGCACATTTTCAACAGCTGGACTACTGATACCTTGACTCTACTCCAAGAATTACACACACACACACACACACACACACACACACACACACACACACTTTCCTCTCATTTGACCTGCTATTTCTCAACAAGCCATAGGTCAGGTTATGGAAATGTCAGTCTTGAGTGATCCAAGGATCTTTCTCACTGATGAATTGGAAGCGTTAAGTGGAGTTGAATAACACTTAAACTCATCATATAATAAATTTATAGAGTTGATGTCCAGCGCAAAAGTACTAGAGATTTCATCTATTCATTCTTTATATAGGCAACAAATGTTAATGATAATAGCTATCACACATAATACCTACCTACTATGTTCCAGGCACCATTGTATGGACTTCACATACATCAATTTATTTATTTCTTGCAAGAACCCAATGAGGCAGATACTGTCATTATCCCCCCTTTAAAGATAAGAAAGCTTAGGCACAAGAGAGGTTATATAGTTTGTGTAAGGTCACACAGCTAAAAAATGATAGCGTCAGGATTAAAACACAGCTTGTCTGGCTTTAGTGTCCATGCTCTTATCTAACTACTGCCTTTCTAAACTTTTCCAGTTATGGGCCAGGCATTGGAATAGATAGCATGTTCAATAAACTCCAAAATAAATATTGAATACCAACTATGTGATTCACCCTATGCTAATCTCTACATTAAGGATCAGAGAAGCATTAGACACCATCTTTGCCTTTGAAGTTTCTATAGCCCATTAGAGGGAAAAAACACACACAAATGAAAAAGTATATAAAAACACATTATCACCAGAGTACTGGAATTCAAGCTAATCCTTTTTGCAAGTGTCCTGATATCTCTGTAAACCCTTGAAATGTGACAGACATTCAAATATTTTATCACACAAACCACTTCTCCCAAACCACATAGCAACTCTCTCTTATACCCAAAGTGACAAGAAACTTTTGTGATATGTACATACTGAAACACATTGATAATCCTATTTTATCTTATTTGAGGATAAGTTCACAAGTTGCTTCTCAGGTTATCTCAGGTGAATCTTTCATTAAAAATTATAAAGTATAGTATTTCAATTTTGCCTGAATTGACACCAGGAAATATCAAGGGCTTTTTAAAAGTGATTTTTTTTCTTCGACTTCCACTTGGCATTCTGCACAACTCACATAAGCCAAAACCTGCAATAGCAGAAGGATCATGACACACCAGGTAAAACCAGGTATGGGTGTACAAACTAAGCTGTAAATTACACCCTGTGGCTATTGGGGAATTTTATCAGCAGAGAACTTTATTAAAATGTGGAATTGTCTATAAAACCATACGCTTAGAATATTTTCTCTTTTAAATGTTTAAAACTCAAAGATATTGCTGGTATTTATAAATATTTGAACATTTTGCTAACTATTTTACCTTTTTTGTATTTGATTATCAACTATTTCAGCAACCTACATCACTGCTTGTTTTTGTACATAAGTTTCATTGGAAGACAGCCACACTCATTTCTTTACATATTGTCTCTGGCTGCTTTTGAGCTACATTGGCAGAGTTGAGTAGTTTAAACAGAAACTGACAAGCCCACAAAGCTGAAAATAGTTATTATTGAGCCCTTTGCAGAAAACATTTGGGGAAATAGTCCAATCCTAGAACTATTTCATTGAAAGTTTTGTTATAAATCTAACAGTAAAAGGGATTCATGGTAGAAGAGGTATTAAAAACTTATCAGGAGATATGCATACTGACAACTTAATTTTCAAAAAATATAAGATTAAATCCTAGAATATCAGAACTGGGCAAATCTTTAGAAAATTGGTCCATATTCAATTTTATTATTGTACAATCAGTAGAAGAAAGGCTCAAATACTTTGAGCATACTTATTTAAATCAGTTCAGGTTTAATTTTATAATCTTTTATTTAAAATTATTACACAAATTTATAATATATCAGTGCTTAGAGGTAAATTTTTAATTACCTTACCCACCCCACCCACCCATACTCCAATGTTAAATGAGGAAGATGAGGCTCAGTGAGAAAAAGATACTTGCCCAAGACCCAAAAGTAACAGATTAAACTGAACTTCATGGTTCCATTGCTGTTGCCTCAATTCTGTCTTATACACATACACCTTCTTATATACTTACAGGCTCTTTACACTCAGATATTAGTGGAATTCTTCACTTAACCATTCTCTTATTTTTATAACACTCTTGATTTCCAGATAAGGGGGGAAAAAGCTCCAGAAGGCAAAGTATCCTGCCCAAGATACAATGAATTAGAGGCAGAATTGCAACAAATTGTACAGAACTGACCTAGTTTTGGAAGTTCTAGCCACTGTGATCAGACAAGAAAAAGGAGTCAAAGGCATCCAAGATGGAAAGGAGGAAGTAAAACTATCATTGTTTGCAGATGACATGATAGTGTACATAGCAAACCCTATAGGCTTTACAAAAAATTTATTCAACCTAATGAGTGGATTTGGCAAAATAGCTGGATATAAAGTCAATATCCAGAAATCGGAGGTATTTTTATACACCAACAATGAAATATCAGAGAAAGAAACTAGGAGGAAAATCCCATTTACTATAGAAACAAGAAAAATAAGGTACCTAGGAATAATCTTAACCAAGGAGATAAAAGACCTGTACTCAGAAAAATACAGAACACTGAAGAAAGAAATTAAGGAAGGTACAACTAAATGGAAGCATATACCATGTTCATGGATGGGAAGAATTAATATCATTAAGATGTCTATACTACCCAAAGCCATTTATAGGTTCAATGTAATCCCTATTAAAATACCAATGACATATTTTACAGACCTAGAAAAAAAATACTTAAAAATTATATGGAACCAAAAAGGACCACAAACAGCCCCAGCATTCTTGAGAAAGAAGAAGTAGTAGGAATCATAATACCAGGTATCAAACTATATTACAAAGCCATTGTAATCAAAACAGTCTGGTACTGGCATAAGAACAGATATAGATCAATGGAACATAATAGAGAGCTCAGAAACAAACCCAGGACTCTATGGGCAACTAATATTCAACAAAGAGGGAAGCAATATAAAATGAAGAGCGAATAGCCTTTTCAACAAGTGGTATTAGGAGAATTGAGCAGGCACGTGCAAAAATAAAATGAAATTAGACCACCAACTTACACCATGCAGCAGAATAAACTCAAGATGGATGAAAGACCTAAACATAAGCTGTGCCACCATAGAAATCCTAGAAGAAAACATAGGCAGTAAAATTGCATATAACCCATGTAACAATATTTTCACTAACATTCCTCCCAGGGCAAGGGAAATAAAGGAACAAATCAACAAAAGGGACTATATCAAACTGAAAAGTTTCTGTTCAGCTAAAGAAAACACAAGCAAAATTAAAAGGGAACCAACTGTATGGGAAAACATATTTGCCAATGATACCTCAGACAAGGGTTTGATCTCCAAAATATATAAAGAACTTATACGACAACACCAGAGAGACAGACAATCCAATTAAAAAGTGGACAAAGGACCTGAACAGATACTTCTCTGAGGAAGACATACAAAGGGCCCATAGGCATATGAAAGAATGCTCAGCATCACTAGCCATCAGAGAGGTTCAAATTAAAACCACAATGAGATACCACCTCACACCTGTCAGAATGACCATCATTAACAAATCCACAAACAGCAAGTGCTGGCGAGGATGTGGGGAAAAGGGAAGCCTAGTGACCTGCTGGTGGGAATGCAGACTGGTGTAGCCACTGTGGAAAATGGTATGGAGTTTCCTCAAAAAACTAAAAATAGAACTGCCTTATGACCCAGCAATTCTACTGCTAGGATTATACCTGAAGAACCCTGAAACACCAATTCAGAAGAACCTATACACCCCTATATTCATAGCAGTGCTATTTGCAATAGCCAAGTGCTGGAAACAACAATCAGTGGATGCATGGATTAAAAACATGGTGATACATTTACACAATGGAGTACTATGCAATAGACAGAAAGAAGGAACTCCTACCCTTCATGACAGCCATGGATGGAACTGGAGAGTATCATGCTTAGTGAAATAAGCCAGGCAGCAAAAGACAAATACTACATGATCTCACTTAATACAGGAAACTAATGAACAAAAGAAACGCAAGCAAAATGGAACCAGAGACTGAGAGAAAAAGGAGTGGAATGACTGTGACCAGGGGTGAGGATGGCAAGATAGATGGGGGAGGAAGTAGGGGAAGGGTTTAGAGGAGGCGCTAATGTGAAAGATCCATGGACAGGGAAAATGAGATGGGGAT
This sequence comes from Noctilio leporinus, assembly GCA_004026585.1. Taxonomy (NCBI): domain Eukaryota; kingdom Metazoa; phylum Chordata; class Mammalia; order Chiroptera; family Noctilionidae; genus Noctilio; species Noctilio leporinus. Next base: position 44,688 of record PVIW01003908.1, read on the forward strand.
TGACTGCGGGAGAGGGAAAGGGGAGGGTGGGGCAGGCGAGAGCAATGGGGAATAAGAGATTACTGCTGCTTTATGTTTTCCCTAAAGTCAGCGATCCACTTAGCAAGACAAAAAATTGGGCTTTTGCAATCTGTGACTTATATTTTCGTTGGAACTTTGAACAGGTCTGACCCTTCACTTTGTGCTCTACTCAGTATGATTCTCTCTCTCTCTCTCTCTCTCTCTCTCTCTCTCTCTCTCTCACACACACACACACACACACACACACACACACAGAGTTGGTGCTTTTCCTGAAGCCTCTGGCTAGGACTGCTCTTCACACAGCCCCCACTTGCCCTCATCTCCTCTTGGGTAAACTTGACCACTTTTCAATGTGAGCCACATACCCCTGTTCATAAAACCTTCCAAGATCCTTGAAGCTGAAAGCAAATTCTACCTCCTGTGAAGCCTCATGGCTCTTTCTATAATTCTTTAGCATTAGCTCCTTTATTTCCAAGCTAGTACCTTATACAATCAGGTATAAATATTTATTGAAAATTTGATAGTATTTGATCTTCACAACAACTGGTATGGTAGGTAAAGCAAAGATCATCATTCTCATTTGACAGATAATAAAGTTGAGGTTTCAAAGGTGAAGAGTCACATGGTTGTTATGGATTATTAATTGTGGTCAAAAGAGATCCAGAATTTTGTCAGAGAAAGTCAGTAAGGATCACAGAAAGAGTATCCTTTTAGGAAGGGAAGCAGCTTAGGTAAGAACCTAGTATAAAGGAACCATGGACATGGACAACAGGTGGGATTGACTTTGGGGGGAATGGGTGGGTGGGGAGGGGGACAGAGGGGAGCAAAAAGGGGATGGATGTAATACAACAACAATAAAATTTTAAAAAATAAAATAAAATATAACACTTGTGGTATATTTAAAAAGAAGAGTATCCTTTTAAAAGATTGATAAAAAGTTTATTAAGTCCATTCCTCTAGCTTAAGGGAGTCATTACCCAAAGTAGTAAAGTCTTTGCATCATTAGTAGTATACTTTTTTCTCTTCCTGCAGTATTCCACAATGTAATCATCACATAGGGGAATACGAGATCTGCCCCTGAAGTATCGACTGTGCAAACTGTTTTAATTATATTGACATTGGCTCAATACTTTTGGGACAAACTTTGTTCAGTTTACTCCAACCCAAGTATAGTCTTCTGTTTTCCTTCTCTGCTTATCTGGAAGATGAACAGAAATAAGCTTTCTCTCTTCATTTAACCATTGTCAAAATTATCCCAGAGCCCTGGAAATACACTAGATTTTCTAAAATGTCCGAAATTAGGCTTGGAACCCAAACAGAAAATCCTGGGTGTGGGCTCAGGGACTTTTTAAGCCAAATTTTTTCAGGATTATTTTTTTCCAGCTAGTATCAGGGCATGACCAGAAAAGACTTTCAAGGTTATCCAGGACAAGTTTGTAAATAGGAAAACTGTAGATTAAGAAAGATTGAAAAGGAAAGGTACGGAAGTGCTGATTGACTCTCCACATTTTCTCTACATCAACTAAAGCCTGTACAGTACACTCACACGGGAAAATGCCTTCAAACTTCCATAGGAGTCAAAGTGTGTTGCTCCTAACCTCTCTTGCTGCAAAGTTGTCACCCTAGGTAACACGCCAAGAGGCACTAGTTTAATTGTCAAGTTTAGAAAGAACATGCTCTGATTAAGAACTATGACCCATCAAGGAGCCTTGTGGTCAGGAACTGAACACTATGCAATTGCAGTCCCAGGGCCCGTCTCTTCTGAGGTCTTTTTGGAGTCAGAGCTGCATAGTTGACAGAGTGATTTTTGCAGTTGTCAGGAGCCAGGACAGCTGTGAAAAGAGTGAGTTGGATGGGGTTCTGGCTCCTGCACCACTCCATAGCTCTGCCAACACAAGTTTCTAGAATCTTTTCTACCAATGAGAATACAAAGGCAAAAGAGTTGTGTGTGCTTTTCACAAGCCTGGCAAAGCCTGGCAGCTTGGCACTTAGGTACTTCTCCTTGTTTCAACGTGTACCCTGAATAGATTCAAAATGGGAATGGCTGGAGGTTAAATATGAGGCACTGGGGTAGCTTTTCTATTTTATTTATTTATTTTTTTTTTACTGATTCTCATTTCTGGTCATAAGTTTTCTGTCTTGAGTATGAGTCAAGGTCCCCAACACCTGTTCACTCTGCAGCATACAGTCTGGGAGATAAATTTCAGATCTTCAATGTCCTTAGACGTGTCTTGAAAAAGTTTCATAATACCACTTTGTGTATTTCCCATGCCAGATGGGCTCAGAATTAGCAATGTATGTCTTTAGAAAGGCAGGCATGCGAAGGGTCAAGGAAAATGTGAAGCTTCCAGGACTGGCTATGTAATTTATAGAGCCTAGAACAAAATGAAAATGTGCAACCTCTTGTTATAATTATTAAAATTTCATGGTGGGTATAGCAGATCATTAAACCAAGCTGGGCTTCTTCTAATTATGGGGCTCTGTATAACTCCACAGGTCACGTGCTCATAAAGCCATCCCTGTTCTCTGTTTACACAGAGACCAGAACACATCAGTGAGTCTCAAATTCAAACTATCCCTTGACAGAAATCCTGATAGGTTTAATAGTTATTAAATTATAATCCCCTACATGGTAATTACATTTGGAATGCTGCAGGAAGAGAAAATCCAAGTGTCCTAATGATGCAAAGAAAACCATTGAAGGACTAGTTTAGATGACAACCTCCTAAAGACAGAGGAATTGACTTAATGAAATTTTATCAATCTTTTAAAAGGATATTATTTCTGTGACCCTCGCTGACCTTTCCTGACAAATCCAGGATCTCTTTTGACCAAAATGAACAGCCCATGTTGGCTTCTTGCCACTTCACATTTATCTCCTGGGCCAGTGCATGACTGCTGCCCTCCTCCCACACACTTGTGTCAGAGCCTCCTCTCATTAATATTTATAGCACAATACTTTGAAGATGAAAATTCTCGCGTGTTTTACTGGCCATGGATAGAACAGAGAATTGGGGAGTCCGGGCCTCCTCCCAGACCTACTACTACTACACAATGTGACCTTTGACGGATTTGTGGTAGTCAAGTGGCTGGCTATACTTTCCTTTTGGTGAAATAGCAAAAGCCTAATAAAGAGGCTATAACACCTGATATGATGTAGCCCAGGTCCGATACTGAATGCCTGGTTGCTTTAGAAGAAAAGTGTTGGTGGTTTTATCTCTCTGGATTGCCCTCAGTACCTACTGCCTCCCTCCCCATACACATATCATACTCCAAAGATGGTTCTCAGCAGTAAAGCATTTCATTTTATTAAGAGAATTGAACTTAGCAATACCCTGTCTGTGGGTTGGCATTTAGACTGTCTACACACAAAAACCGGTCTGACTGAAATCTGGAAAAAAAATAAACAGACACAGGTGGAAAATAATAATCAAGGTAATTGTACACATACATTTGGCTTGCAGGACTAGATAACTGATTTAATTGATTTAGTTATTCCCTATCCTACTATTCTGGTGCTGTGGAGGCCCTAGCTAGAAGTCAGAGTTATGGAAAAATAAAAAGTTGATTCTCAGTTTATTTTCTCCATCTGGGGCTTCTGAGGGGACTCCACTCCCTGCCCTGAAAGGGAGAGTTAGAGGGGTATATGCTTTCAGTCCCTCAGAAGGTTTAACTGTGGGCTGCTCAAATGACCCTCTTTGAAGTAGCACCCTGACAGCAGGAAGCTGCAGCAGTTGTAAACCAGTTTGGGCTTGGCTTGGGCCTCCAGTATCAGCCCAAGCCTGGAACTGGGCACATCTCCAATCAAACCTGTGGCTGGTCCCACCTCCGTAATCTGCCTCCTGTGTGGACTGTAGGCCCAGCTAGACCAGGCCACCTTGAGGCTAGTGTCAGAGGGCAAAGGTGAGGGAAGGATGATATTTCTTTAGTTCCTGGATTTTAACTGAGTCTGACAGCCTACATACTGCGGAAGTTCAGCTGCCAACCTTACCCTAACCCAAATCAGTTAATTCTCTTAAAATAATCTGATTTCAGAAGAGCCTCAGGCATGGATTAAAGTCCTATATTGGCACATAACCTTGGCTCTCAGGCATTGGAAACCTGCATTAGTTTCAGTCATAGAAACCTAGATAGACTACCAAAGTCTGATTAGCCAACTCTCAGTCCAGTTCAACTCAATATGCACTTATGAAGCCAATCACTCTGTGACAGACCATTACTAAGAAATAGGGGACACAGAGTGGACTGAAGCCTAATTTCTACCCTACAGTTCACAGCCTGTTTACACAACCAGAGGAGCAAACAGATGATTTCAATAGAATGTGACTAATGAAGGGCAAGAAATGAGAACTCAATGTCTTGAAAGCACTGAGGAGAGGCACCCAACCCAGCCCAGGGATGTCAGGGAAGATGTCCTATAGGAGAGGTCAAGACATAGGGTTAAAAAAATTAGGGAGAAAACAGTGAGAGATAAATGTTAGAGAATGAACAAGAGCAAAGGCAAAGGAGTGTATAATGGCATTCACTTCTCAAGCAACTGAACAGTTAAGAAACTTCAAGTTTAAGTACAAGAGTTGAAGTGGTGAGAATTAAGAATGGAAAGGGAGGTGGATAGGGGAGTTGTCATGGGAGTCTGGAATGTCACATTAGGGAACTTAGTTTATATCCTAAACACAATAGGGAGCCATTTAGGAGTTTAAAACAGGGAAAATTTGTCAATTGAAATGTCATTTGGAGTGCAATGAGTGTATAAACGAATAAACAAATTTATGTCACAACTTTAAAATGTGCAATGTTTTCCCAGAAGTGTACAGAATAAAGTGAGAATTCATTGGTTTGGTTCTCTTTGAGCTATTCTAGCCTAAACTTGGATTCTCAACTCACTTCTTTCTCTAGCGACATACATTTTATTTTCCACTCTTTGAAAGCTGATGCTATTCCCTATTTCTAATTAGTTCCTTTCTCTTTCCTTTTTTTGGGGGGAGGAGGGTGAATTCATAATTATTATTTGAGAGGAATGTTAAGTATTACTTGCTCTCAGATGCTGTCCCTGACCTATAGTTAGCTACTCTATTCTTCCCCCATCGCCCCACAGCACCCTGTTCATGCCTTATAGCTTTTGTCACAGTGTTAGAATGTTTCTTTCCCTGACTATTCATCCCAAATTATTAGCTGTTGCTTGAAAATAAAGGTGCCTTATTTATTTCTACATTCCCAGTGAGCCACATAGCCAGCACTCAATAAATGTTAGTTGAAAAATCTAAGGATCAACTGGTTGACGTAGAAAGTTAAAAACAGACCACTCTAGTCAGTTTAGCACTGGTAGAGTTTAATTGTGAAATGTAATAGAAAGATAATCAATTGGGGTTAGAGAGGGCAACAGTGAGATAGGGCTGGAGAGTCCAGTCTTTGCCCTGCCCTTCACTGACTACAGCCATCTTTTCTCATATCTGTGCCTCAATGTCCCAAGTTATATATTAGTTCAACCAATTTCCTACAAGATTATCAGACTCTTCCCCATTCCAGATCTAATTGTCCAGAAGTTTATTATTCCTATGGTGCACATTTCTATTTCCTAGGGGAATGCAGAGGCTATGGCAACATACTGGAGTCTAGAATTTTAAAAAATGCTCAGTCTCTGTGATAGATGAATGGTGAGAAAGATATCTAAGAAACGCTTCTGAACTCACTCAAAACAGAATCAATCTCTCTCTCTCTCTCTCTCTCTCTCTCTCTCTCTCTCTCTCTCTCTCTCCACCCTGCTCTCTCCCCCTCCTCCCTCCTGTTCTCTTCCTTCCTCCCTTCCCCTTTCTCTCCTATCTAAAGAATGGGGCACAGTGGCATTTAGAGTTGCATGACTTTGACTTTACCTAGCCCCAGTAGTCCATGAAAATCCATACAAAAGATTCCACAAAGTGAATCTTGTAAGTTAAAATAATCCACAGGGTATATAATTATTTATTTGTAACTTTCACCACCCAAGACATCTGTCGTCTGGTATTCTCCAGTGCGCAAAAAGGTAGGGCTTTTCTTGGCTCTTGCTGTGAAACCAAAGCCACCACAGCACAAGCCAGATATGGGGGGGAAAGGCATTGAACATATGAGCAAGTGTCTTGGACGCCTGGCAAAAGGGGGAAAAGCTTAATAACATTTTAGTATTCTTCATAGGCAACAATTAGTAGCTGTGTGTTGGTTTTAGGATTCTGGCAGCTAATGGTAGGGCTATTAGCACCTAATTAGTGATGAATGAAGAAACAGAAAGTCATTGCTGAGAGGTGGTGGTAATGCTCTTTATCTGGGCCCTACTTAGGTTGAATATTTCAGGACTAAGCACAATACCTCAAACTTTTGGGAACAAAAACCCCTTTTAAGGACTCTAAAAAGCAACAATTAGAATATAGTCTTTTATGGTATAAAGACAAAGACCTTAGTCCTGGATCAAATCAAGATCTGTCTGAATGGTCTTATTAACTTCATTTTCCCTGCATCTTCCAATTTTATCTACCTGAAGACTATCTGTGTCATATCACTCCAGAGCTCGAAAACATAGTATAATAGCTTCCTGCCCTTTCCCATAGCAATTTCACATATTTCACATTATTCTGCACAAGCCGCTGAAAACAAACAAACAAACAAGCAAAAACCTCTATAATGTGCTCCTGCCAACTTCCTGTTATATCCAGCCAACTTTTTCTCTCGGGCCTCTCTTACACATCTTTTTCGGATGCCCTGTTCATAGCCTGTACCCCATCCACACCATCTTTCACACCTCTTTAACTCGTTCTTTATGTTGAGGCCTGATATCTCGGCTCCTCTCTGCTCATGTCTCACAAAATCATCAAATATTTTTATACTACTATGACCCATGTAGTCTTTTCCTAGTTATGTGTATGTTGTGTGTGTGTGCGCGTGTGTGTATGGTGGTAGTGGTGGTGGTTTCATATCCATGGAGGAGTTTGTAAGCAGCTTGGTTGGCAGGTCCCCATATAAAGCTTTCTTTGTTTATGTAATTGTGATTACGAATTACTTTTTTCCCCAGAGATAGTTGGCAAGGCACTCCTGAATACATGCTTCCACTTGACAGTCACACTCACCCTATGAAATATATATTGATTCCCTATTTCCCAAAATGTTTATTGAGGATCTGCTACCTGTCAGGCACTGTACAGAGAAGCTATTTCTAGCCTCTTTTTACAACTAAGAAAATTGAAAAATTGTCAGGTAAAAGGAATTGTTAAAGTTCATATGGCTGAAAAATGATTGATGTAGAGCTCCAACTTAGGCTTGACATTTTTTTATACCCAAGGTTCTCACTATTATGTGTTATATCTCCCTAGAGTAAGCAGTCAACGTTTCTTGATTAAAATAAAATAAATTTTATTTTTATACACTTGGGAAATGTTATGGTATATTATGGCAGTATTAACAATATAACCAAGAAATATTTATAGGGCACCAATTGTTTGCTGGACATACATGCATCATACGTAATTTTGATATATCCATGAAAAGTAATTCTATTAGGCATGCTCTGTTAAGTTTCAAGTGAATGGTAAGAGGGACCCAGGCCTCCTGAGAAAAAGGACAGCACTGCGTGCGAGTTTGGGTGAAACTGGAAGGCATAGAAGGAAAGATGAGATTTGAGCTAGCCTTGGAAGATCAGATTTTGATAGAGAAGGGGGAGGAGGAGGAAAATTTGAAGGAGAGGAAATAACATGAGCAAAAACTTTCCAAGGTATTGCAGGAGCAGGTTGGACATCACTGGTTTGTACCAATGGTAAGAAGCAAACTTTTGAGCGAAATGTGATAAGTGAAAACCCAACAGGTTTTGAGGACTGAAAGAAGGTGATAAAGAGGTATGAGAGTGAGAGACCAAAGCCCTGAAATAAGTTGCTGGAAATGACAGAACTTCACAAACTGTAAATTACAGTGCAAACAATGACTAAAACTGGTGTTGTTTTTTTTAAAAAAAAATATTGCTATTGTTATTGTTATTCTACTGCACAGTAAATTATTTGAGTTAACCATCGCTGAGTGGTAGTCCTTTCTATAAACCACTCAAAGGCATAAGCCTTGCCAAGAAGACAAGGAAAGAAAATACACAAACTAAAAACCCTGGTTCTCATTAGGACCTGACTCAGCAGGTGCGTAAATTCAAGCCCGGTGGGTCTTTCACACTTACAGTGAGCTTCTTGGAGGAAATGGGCTATGGGGAAAGTGAATTTGTATTAAAGAAAAATAAAGAAAGTTTGATAGAATGAGCCAGCAACAATAAGTATCATCTCTCATTTGTCCAGCAATTTGGTTCCTTTGGTAACTTGCATGGATTCATCTTCCCTCACTCTGACTCTGATCAATGAGGGGAACTGATACTACAGTTCTATATGAAGGCAGTCTTGATGACTGTGAAACTAAGATTCCTGGGTTAAAATCCCAGCTCTATTGTTTCCTGATTGTAAGAACTTGTACCCCTCTCAGTACTACAAAAAAGAAAAAGAAAAAGAAAAACTCCTACTTTGCAGAATTCGGATGAATATTAAATAAAATATGTATATATAGGACCTGGAGTATTCTTCAGATATCAGTTTTTGTTTGATTCTCTGGCATTATAGAGCATAGATTTAGGAGTCAAAGAGAATACGGACCCAAGTGAAAAAATTCATTTAACAAATTGCAATTGAGTTCCTTTTAAGTGTCAGACTCAGTGCCAGGGACCTGAGATAGAGCAGTGAACAAAGCAAGCATGACCTTTATTTTTGTAGAGTGAAAAAGCCAGGGATTTTTGACATATATTAACTCTGTGCCTGTAATATTTAATTCCACTGAACTTGTTTGCTCAATGAAATGATGGTTATTGCCTGACATACTTTATCAGAAAGTTATGAGAATCAGATTAGATAATGCACATAGAAGCATTCTTATGAACTGTAAATTATTATACTGATGAAATTATTAATAGTGTCGAATGTCTTTGATACCCAGAGGGACTAGAAAGCATGAGCTGCTAACTGTAAGCACCAGAGAGCAGATTATCACAGTTTACTGACAAGGAGACTAGCCATATTGGATTGAATATGAGAATGTTATTAACATCAAAGCCCAGCTGCTAGAGGTACAGGCACTTTGTACAGCCAGAGGAGTCTGGCTCTCTATTAATAGTGAAGGAAAAAGCCAATGCCATTGTCTTTGTCTCTATTCATTACTTCTTGTATTCAACTTTCCCCCTTCCCTGGAAACCCATATTTCCTTTGCCTTTCCAACTTTTTTTCCCTCTCTCAAAAGTGAGTCCGCTCTAAAGAAATGATAGGATCAACTTATTCATATAAATATGCCAGTGACTAAAAAGACTTCTTGAATGATTAATTCTAAGGAAAGGGGTATTGAATTTGGCCCTAAAACAGAGAAATGGGTCACTAATGGTAGAAATCTGGGGAACGTTAATAAAGCTTAGGTTCCTCGGAAACCATACCAGGTGATGGAAGACTGATCGAACTACAGGGTACTTACCAGTAATAGAAACATAAAATGTCAGAGCTAAAAGACTCTCAAAGTATGTTCCCTAGAACCCTAGTCTTTCAACTATTTTTCTAGAATGAAAGAGACTGGAGAATTGATGGCTAATATTGCTGGAAATTCTTTTTAGTAGCCTAAAAGCATTGATCCTTTTTTAGGGTTGGGGGAAGACATAGACTTGTTTGTATATGCAGAATACCCCATCTCTAGGTCTCACCAGGTAGGTCCTCAGGTTGAATTCGTTAGCAGACATGTGTACTTTGTTTCTCTGTAGAAGAAACCCTGTAAATCTGGTTGTCTTTCCAGAAATCCCCTTTGAAGAAAACTGTCCTTCACCTTTTCCAGAAGGACTCCCCCCATTCACATGGTTACAGAGACCTACTATGTTCCTACAATGTGACCCTGCTCCCCAATAACAGTTAACTGACCAAAAGATGGGCATGTGATCCAAGCTTGTACAATCGTAGTCTTTATCTGTGCTTTTAAACTAAAAGATTCCAGCCCAGTGTGGCTCCTAACTTCAACTGTGGACGTGTTATCAGTGACCATATTCTTTTGTGTGGACTTTGAATGGAGAAAGTGGTCTTCAGAGGGAGGAGAAGGAGAAGACATTCTAAGAGTATGAGAAATGATGGAGAGAGTGTCCTGAGAGCATGGAGTCACTTTTTCTATTGTTTCTGAGGTCTAGCAAATTTCTGATTCTGTGAGACATCTTTCTTTATAAGGTGTTAATTTACCTTTTTGCCTTAGTAAGCTCAGCTAGATTTCTATTATTTGCAACGATAGCTCTTAACTAGTAAAGCCCAATCCTTACCAAAACCAAAAGCAAGTAATTGGTGAGCCTTTTCTATTCACACAATCCTACCATTGTACAAGTATTTTCTGTTGTCATATATTATTATTTGATAACATGATTGTTTTAGTGACATAATTTGTAGCACAGGTGCTATTTGCATAGTTAAAACACCTATAGAAACGTAGGCACAAAACAAGACCAAAACTTATCAAGGTTTACTATCAGAGTGAGAGCACATATTAAGTGTTATGACTTTGGATTATTCACAAATTTTATTTCAGCCCCAGGTAGGGAGGCCTTGGCTTTGTACTAGTGATTCTTACTGATAGAGATACCAGGTTTAAAAAAATAGTTGAAATATTTCCTCTAACTACCTAAGTGACAGAACCTATATGCCTAAAGGCATAGTCATTCTTAATCCAAGGTGGTTAAGGCATCTATTTCATGCAGTAGTTACGAGGGCACAATTTGTAGAGTCGGAAGATGTTTGAATCTTTTAATCTTGTTTCTATAACTTAAACTGAGTTTCAATTTTCTCATCTGTGGAATGAGAATAAAGATACCTTCCTAGCTAAACTCATAGAATTTTTGTTAGAATTAGATGGAGAGAAAAGGCTCTGAAAACTATAAAGTCGTGAACATATCCTAATTGTTCTAATTTCTTCATGAAGTAAAAGTTCAAAAGTTCATCTTACTAACATTGAAAATTATGGGCTTGAATTTTTTCTCTCGTGAATTTCTTGAGGGTGTGCCTAGCACATGGTAGCTGCTGAGAAAAGGTCACTTACTCCTTGAGAGTTTCTGGCATTTTGCTAATGAGAAAAGGACCATACATGTCATATGCAAATGCCATTTACTATCAGGATAGTATAAGCTATAGAGCCAGCTTTCAGCGGTTGTAAACATGACTCTATTGCTTACTAGCTGTAAGACCTTAGATAAGTTGCTATATTTTCTAAGCTTCTCTTTTCTCATCTGTAAAATAAGAGTAATAATAGTACTTTTCTCATAGGATTGTTGTGAGAGTTAAATGGGTTAATTTACATAAAGCTGTTAGAAGAATAGCTGAGCAGAGTGTAAATACTTTTAGCATTAAATGAGTTTGTTCATGTGAAGCTCTTAAAAAGATGGTTTGCACATAATAAGTGTTTAATAAATACTAGCTGTTATTATAGTTCATTGCATAGACTCTGGTGATAGAATCTCAACCTAGTTATTTGTACATGAGGTGTTTTTGTTTCAATCTGATCCCACAATCCAAATGTTCTTGCAATGCTGTATTACTTTCATGTCTGTATCTCTGTCCTGGCTTGCTATCTGTGACAGGGGCCAACATTTACAGCTTTGCATACAAGTTTTCCAGACACAGATGTAGCACAAGCAATTGCCTTTTGGGTTCTGTTGGAAGGCAGGTAACTAAGAAATGGTAATGTTGGATGGGAGACAAAGTGGTTATTGGTGATAAACTAATATTTAATTATTGTGTTAGACTCTGCTTTAGACCCAGGTTTAAGTTGATTCAGAAAGCAAAACAAACAGGGTTGGTATTCTGTGCAATTGTATGAGATTGTGATCAGTTTTGATCTATTGGAAAATACAGTTTATTTTTCTCTATGGCTTTGTTCACAATATTTCATAATTCCAATATAAACAAGCTTAAAATCATCTATCTAAATAAAGCAACAGATTTTCAACTGACAAATATCAGAGCACTGTTTGTGGTTCATTAGTAAAGTATAAGAATTCTTACTAATAACTTTCTTTTTTCAAAGGTAGGAGAGAATGATGCCCTTTCTTTTCATTGATTTACATTTCAATTCAGAAAAAATTAAAGTTTTGATGTTCAAATATTGACTTGTGATATTCTAAGGAATTAGGAGTTAGCTGTTCTGGGTAAGAATGGAACTTAAGGAGTGGGCCTTTTCTCAAGGACTTGTGAGATAGGTTATACTTCTCTGGGTGGGGGGAAATTTGTAGGGAAAAGCAGTAGCAAGCAATTGTGAGACTCTACCTATTACCCATTCTCATCTCTACCCCTTTGTTATTTCACTGTCTTCCATGCACAGAGGATGCCAAGAGACTGTACCACAGGGCTTTGTCTCAGTTTTAGGATAGAGCTAGTTCCACCTTAACCCAAGTTTTTTAAAGATGTTGTTTGTTCATTTCTAGAGAAAGGGGAAAGGAAGGAGAGAGAGAAAGAGAAACATCAGTGGGATGCCTCTTCACACCCCCTTTCAGGGGCCTGGCCCACAACCCAGGCATGTGCTCTGACTAGGAATCCAACCTAGTGAGTTTTCAGTTCCCAGGGGAGCATTCAACCCACTCAGCCAAACCAGCCAGGACTTAACCAAAGTTTTTAATGACTGGTAAATAATGTGTCTTTGGGGATAGAGGATCAGTTGTTGAGGGGGGTTAATCACGGAAAGTTCTGGTGCAGAATGAAGAACTCTGGCAAGTAAGCATTCTGGCCCCATATTTCTGTGCATCTGAGTGACTAAATGCCCTTGGGCAAGTCACTTTAGGTTCAGAGGGCAGGTTCCTCTTTTGCGTAACACAGCTAATTGTGCATGTTCTGCTAAATTCCAAAAGTTGCTACGAAAACCGATCGAGGTATTATATGCAAATATTCATTGTGAACCACATAGTCCTATGCAAAGGTCACTTCTGTCGGGGTATGAAGCTGCTTAGACATCACAGAGAGAGGTGAAGTCACCCTTCCCTCTTCTGTTAATCCAGAGAAATTACGTGGATAAGATGGCAGCCATTCAGTGGGTCACTGAACTCTACAGGGAGGCTATGCTACCTGATCTCAAGTGCATCGTTTGGCCTCACTCTGATTTCTCTGGAACATTCTATTCTTAAAGGTCCAGGAGTGACATATTTTTTCATTTTTTGACATATGTTTTCTGATTGATGGTTCTTTTCCATTCTGGCAGCTATTTATTCTCTCCTCAATACCTGGTAAAGCCAAAACAAATATGAGCCAAGATTCCCTGTATGTTGTCACCTACAAATGTGTTTTTTTAGCAACAAATGCCGCCAAGGGCATGTTTCGAGTTTAATGGCATAGAGCCTTTTTGATGGGGAAAGGTGAGATGTGGGTGGGGAGAAAAAGGGGTGTTGCTGAAATGATTTACAACTGTTGACCTCTGCTTCTCATGTTTTGAAACCTTTTAAATGTGGAGTTTAAACTTTGAGTCCCAAATGTTATCCCTAGCACCTGAACTTGGGGTCAAATATCCTTAGGTGTTTTGAAAAGTAAATAGTACTATACAGATAATACTAGTAATTAACTGTTGCCTAATGCCTGAAAGGTAGTATGGCATTTTGCTTTGTGTCAAACAGAGCAGAACAGGCTTCAAGTTCTAGCTCTGCCTCAATATTGTCATCTTTAAAATGGAAATAATAACAAACCACAAGACTTTCCTTGGAGAACTGTTGAAGCACTACAAACAATATACATTTTGGCACAGAGTGGACAAATTATTATGTTAATCCTTATTATACATGTTCTTTGTATTCTTTTATTTATTTTTTTGTGCTCCCAGCAACTTGTCAATAAGAAAGGTATTATAATCTCTAGTTTACAAAAAAGTGAAAGGAGGCCAGAGGTCATGTAGCACATAAGTAGGAGTAAAAAGGGTTTTTTTTTTTTTTTTCCCACCAAGTGTAACTGTAAAACCTGTTACAAAATGTCCTGCTGTGCCATAGATTCATTACAGCCCCTACTCATCTAATATTTTGTCTGCATGTTATGAGTGGATAGACCACCTGGCCATAGCCTGGAGAGGCAGCTGAGGCATAGCAAGAAGAGACCAGTTGCTCTATGATAGAATATCTAGGTTCATAGTACTGACCCTGCCTCTGGGCAGCTGTCTGACCTTAGACAAACTGCTTAACATTTCTGAGTTTCAGTATCCTATTTACAACAAAGGGGTTACCCTACTCACCTGGTTTCTTATACAAAGTTAAGTGATTATCAATGTCCTGTAATACCAGTGTATCACAATGGGTTCTTAGTGAATTATTATTGTTACAGTCAAATAGAAGAGGTGAGGAAAACCCCCTCTCTCTCTCAATACCACTTTTGGAGTGCGTTTGCATTTGACATTAGATTTTGGTTAAATGGGACATTTAGAGCTCTTAGTCCCAATACCTATTAGAGAGCTTGGCACATGACAGGAACTCCACACATTTGCTGAATGAATCAAAAATGGATGAATAGTAACGACCAATGTGAGGGGATTCTGCGTGGTGGAGGAGGAATATTTTTAAAAGATTTCATTTGTTTATTTTTAGAGAGAGGAGAAGGGCAGGGGAAAGAGAAGGAGAGAAACATCAACTTGTGGTTGCCTCTCAAATGCACCCAACTGGGGACCTGGCCTGCAACCCAGGCATGTGCCCTGGCTGGGAATTGAACCAGTGACCCTTTGGTTTGCATGCTGGTGCTCAATCCACTGAGCCACACCAGCCAGGGCAGGAGGAATATTTAAAATACAAGATAGGTAGGTAGAGGGAGGGGGGAGGCAGAGGCAAAGAAGGGGAGCAGCTTAGACAAGAACCTAGTATAAAGGAACCACGGACATGGACAACAGGTGGGATTGACTTTGGGGGGAAAGGGTGAGTGGGGAGGAGGACAGAGGGGAGCAAAAAAGGGATGGATGTAATACAACAACAATAAAATTAAAAGAAAAAAAAATAAAAGATAGGTAGATAGATAGATAGATATAGATATCATGTTGTACTGTTTTTAAACAGGTAATAATAAAGAAGTATATAATTAAGACTAATAAATACAGAAACACTTGCCAGAGAACTCAATATTTGAGCTATATTTTAAAAGATAAATCGAATTAGCCATGAGGGAAGAGACAAAATAACATCTCAGTAAAAATAAAGTGCATGACCCAAAGGTAGGCAGGCCTTAGAGTGTAAGCTATGCTTAGAGAGTGCCCAGGAAGTCTGAGGTGGTTGAAGATGTGAGCGGTTGGCAGGAGAACAAGATGGAAGAAGGGGCTTCAGAGAGGGAGATTAAGGCCTAACACTGACAGGCTTTGAAGGCTAGGCTATAGAACACTGACTTGAACCTGAAGGCCAGAGTTTTCAGATTGGCAGCCCATGGCCTCCTTCTTGTCCAAAGACATGCTTATTTTTTAGGAGATTTTACATTAAAGTCTGAAATATTTTTCTTAAAAATAATGAAACATCTGGATTACTGAGGAGGCATTTCTCTGGCAACAACCATTTGGAATTGAGTGGGGGTTGTCCGCTTAAAATGGAGCATCTGGTCTTTATTTGGGGATAGCCTCCACCGTCACACCTTTTTGTCTCTGTAATGCCAAGTGATCTTCACTCACTTTTGATACTTAGGAGGCATTTGTGTTTGAAACCCCTGGTATAGGCAGTTGAAAGTTATAGATCAAGGGAGCAATGCTATGTTAAATATTTTTAGAAAAAGAAAACCGATTTTGATTCTGTTGGAGATAGCCTGTAAGAGGGTGATAAGGAGAGGAGTTAGCGCTGGAGTGGTGGAAAAGAATAAGTAAGGTGTGATGGAGGCCCCAACAGTCAGCCGCAGACAGAGTGCTAGATGAAAAGGTAGTCCTCTGTAATCTTTTATGTGGAGTAAATAGCAAACATCTACAAATAGGCAGAGGGAAGAACTCTGAGAATTTATTCTTAAGTCACATTCATTTCCAGCCCAACTCAAATGTAGTTATTTAAATGATTCTTCACTCTCCTTTCTAGTCTGTGAGTGAGCTCCTCAAACATAGAGTCCACATTGTTCTATTTACCAACAAATCCCCCGTGCCTAGCACTGAGCCTTGGCAAGCAGTAAGTGCTTAATAAGTACTCATTCAAAGCATGAATTGGAGCTATTCTCTATTTTACTTGTACATGGATAAAAGGATTATTACATTTCTAAGCATGCTGAAACCAAAGGAGTTTTGCAAACCCCAAAGCCAAACTTTCATTTTTGAAATAAAAATTTAAATCTGAGAAAATGGAATCCATCCATTTATTTAATAGATATTTATTGAGCACTGAGTATGTGCACACTAGGCTGGTGAGGTTGTGGAATAAAGGGAACCCTTTTGCATTGTTGGTGGGAGTGCAGACTGGTGCAGCCACTGTGGAAAACAGCATGGAGATTCCTCAAAAAATTAAAAATGTAACTGCCTATGACCCAGTGATCTCACTTCTGGGAATATATCCTAAGAATCTCAAAATACTAATTCAAAAACAATGTTTGCACTCCTATGTTCACTTCAGCGTTATTTACAATAGCCAAGATTTGGAAGCCACCCAAGTGCCCATCAATAGACAAGTGAATAAAAAAGCTGTAATACATTTACACAATGGAATGCTATGTGGCCAAAAAAGAAAAAGAAAAAAACAGACATCTTAACATTTGCAACAGCATGGATAGACCTGGAAAGTATTATGCTAAATTAAATAAGACAGTCAGAGAAAGACAAATATCATATGATTTTATTTACATGTAAAATCTTAATGAACAAAGTAAACCACCAAACAAAATAGAAACAGAACCATACATACATAAAACAGATTGATAGCTGTCAAGAAGGTAAGGGAGATGGGGAGCTAGGTGAAAAGGTGAAGGAATTCAGTAAAAAACAAGACAAAGATCAATGACAAAAACAACAGTATGGTGCTTGCCAGAGGGGAAGGAGGGGTTGAAGTGGAAGAAGGCAAAGGGAGGATAAATGTTGGTGGAAAGTCCTGACTTTCAGTGGTGAGCACATGATGCTGTGTGCAGATAATGCTTTGTTGAGTTGGACGCTCGAAACTTGTTTGATTTGATTAACCAATGGCACTTTAATACATTCATTAAAAAATGAAAAAATGAAAAGGCAGACCATATGAAATGTTGGTGAGGATCTGTAAAAACTGCTGGTGGGAATGTAAAACTGTACAAACACTTTGGAGGGCAATTTGCAATTACTTAAAGAATATACATTTACTCTGTGACCACCCATTCTACTACTAAATATAGAGTCAACAGAAATGAAAGAATATGTCCATATCAAGCTATATTTATAAATGCTCATAGCAGCTTTATTTAAAATGGTCCCAAAGTTTAAAGAATCCAAATGCCAACAACAAGTAAATGGAAAAATCAAACTGTGGTAAATTATGCCAGGCAACAAAAATTGGTGATGATTCCATTGATATAAAACTTTGGAAAATGAAAACTACAGTGACAAAAAGCAGAATGTTGATTGCCAGAGGAGAGTGTGGAGAGGGGTAGAGAAAGGAAGTAAAAAGGAGTAATAAAGATTTTTGGGGGTGAGGAATATTTTCCTTTTTTATCGGATGATGGTTTTATGAATGTATGCATATGTCAAAAGTTATGTTTGTTCAACTTTAAATATGTGTACCTTATTGTATCTCAAAAAACACCTGAATGAGGTTATTTTAAAAATCCCTCTGAAGTAGAAAGCCCTGAAATAGATGCACATTAATATAGTCATGTGATCACTAACAAATAAGCAAAGGCAATACAATGTAGCAAAGACAGTCTTTTCAATAAATGGTTCTGAAACAACTGGACATCCACAAGCAAAGAAAAATTAATCTAGACACCAACCTAACACCCATCACAAACATTAACTCATAAAGGTCACAGACCTAAATGTAAAATGCAAAACTATAAGACTCCTGGAAGACAACATAGGAGAAAACCTAGATGACCTTGGGTGTGGTGATGACTTTTTAGAAACAACACAAGAGGCGTGATCCATGAAAGAAATCATTAAAAAACTAGACTTCATTACAATCAAAAACTTCTGCTCTGCAAAAGACAATGCCAAGAGAATGAGAAGACAGGCCATAGACTGGGAGAAAAATATTTGCAAAAGATACATCACATCCATAAATGATTGTTATCCAAAATATGCAAAGAAGTCTTGAAACTCAACAATAAGAGAACAAACAGCCCGATTAAAAATGAGCCAAAGACAAAAACAGACACCTCACCAAAGAAGATAAGCATATGCAAAGACGTTTCACATAATACATCATCACGAAAATGCAAATTAAAAAAAAGAGATACTACTACCGGAGCAATCAAAATCTGAAACACTGATACCATCAAATACTGGTGAGGAAGTACATATATAGACTACCAGGAACTCTCATTCATTGCTGGTGGGAAAGCAAAATGGTGCAGTCACTTTGGGAGAGAGTTTGATGGTTTCTTACAAAGATAAACACTTTTACTGTACAGTACAGCAATTACGCTTCCTGGTATGTCAACCAAAAGGTGTTGAAAACATATGTCCACACCAAAACCTGCACAAAATGTTTATAGCAACTTTGTTAATAACTTCCCAAACTTGGAAGCAGCCGAGATGTCCAGCAGTAGATGAATATATAAATAAATTATAGTACCTCCAGAAAAATGAAATAGTATTCTGTACTTTAAAAATAATGAGCTATCAAAAAGAATGAGCTATCAAGGGATGAAAAGACATGGAGGCAACTTAAATGCATATTAGTAAGTGAAAAAAAGCCAATCTGAAAGGCTAAATATTGTACGATTCCAATTATATGGCATTCTGGAAAAGGTAAAACTGTGTAGACAATACAAAGATTAGCGGTTGCCAGGCAGTGTGTGTGAATATATATGCAGAGGACAAGTGGAAGATTTTTAGGGAAGTGGAAATACTCTGTGTGCTATCATAATGACGGATACACATCATATACATGTATACAAACTCATAGGGTGGATATTAAGAAGAGAGCCACTGATGTAAACAATGGAGTTTGGGTATTTTGCTTATCAATATAGGTTTATCAATTGTTACAGATGCACGGCTCTAGTGGCAGATATTGATAATGAAGAAAGCTATGCAGGTGCAGGGGCAGGAGGTATATGGGAAATCTTTGTGCCTTCCCCTCAGTTTTGTTGTAAACCTTAAAGTGCTCTAAAATATTAAGACTTGATTTTTTAAAACTTGTCTGTCAGCTCCATGCAGAGCCTCACTCTAGGAAAGTAAAAGTGGAAGAGGGAGACCATTTACAGTAGTTCAGGTGAGAAAGGCCAGTATCTTAAACTAGGTTAGCAGTAACCAAGATGAAGAGAAATGGGCAAATTTGTGAGATATACAGGAAATAAAGCCCACAGGATTTGGAGGATGTCCACCATCTTCCAAAGGTCAGTTCATCCTGGCTTTACAGACCAAGGAGCTAGAGAAAATTCCATTAACAAAATCCCCTCGAAATGGAAGAGGACCTCCATGGCAAAAACTTACCCTCAACTCTAATGTCCTGAGAAGGTATCACTGGTCACTGACTTGCTAAAAATAAATGCAAAGAAGAAAGAGAGGAAGGAAGATGGTATGTATAAGCATATAACTTAGATAATATTATTCAAAAGTGCCTTTTGATTTTAAAGTGAGGGCAGGAAAATAAGATTTGAGATGGGAGATAAGAGTTCTAAATCAAACTCAAATATATTCACCTATTATGTTCGCAGTAGTCTTTCCTGTACATGATCTAAATGTTGATAACACCACCTTTAAAAATAAAATATAACAAAGTGATCCTTCAGATTTGAATGATTTATTGTTTACAAAGTTTATCCATATACATACATGATCTCCTTTAATTATCACATTAGATTTTTGAGAATATTTATTATCGGTAACTATTTTCTGATGAGAAAACTGTGAAAACAATTTTATGCTATGGAAGCAACATGAATTTTGGAATAATTCAAACCTGGGTTTAAATGTCTGTTTGGCTGTCATTTATTCAATTAGCAATTATTCAGGTAATTATTCTCATCTTATTTTTTTCAGGCTACTTTTATTGTAACAGCCCTCCTCATAACTGTCCATTGGTCATTTTACTACCACGAGCAACCCCTTCCATACCCACCCTTTACAGGATGTAAATTAGAAGAAAAATCAAGTCAGTCACCTCATTCTAAATATCGGTGTTAGAAAATCCATGTGGTGCAGCCTCTACCTTCCCTTCTTCCCATTTCACAGAACAAGAAACTGAAGCTGAGGGAGAGGGAGATTAATAGTTTGTAGACAACCAGTTCTCCTGGTTCTGAGATCTATGCTATTTCCATCCTACTTTCCTGCCAGCCCTACTGACTCAATTACTCGGAGCAACCTGAGTTAAAAGCTTTCATGGGCCTTGCCCAGATAGCTTAGTTGGTTAGACTGATGTCCCCATATGCCAAGGTTGTGGGTTTGATAGTTGTCAGGGCACGTACAAGATGCAACCAATGAATGCATAAATAAGTCTAACAGCAAATCCATGGTTTTCTCTCTCTCTTAAATAAAAAAGGCTTTGGTGAAACTAGAGGTTCCACCTACTCAAATCGGTTTTCAAAATATCTGCATTTCAATGACATATTATTGTTTCCCATTATCATAGAAAATTGAGAATTAGTTTTGTTACCATTAGATATTTCTATGAATAAGCTGCTTCTTTAGCATAAGGAATGATTTCCAAGATTCCTCACCAAGAAAGGAGAATGTATTTGGGATATGTCCAGGTAAAGCTGAGGCCATTAAAATCCCAGGGAATAGTTGTTCCCCTCCTCAGGCCTTTGGGTTCTGTAAAGTTCATTTGTAGCCCTTTTCCAAGTGCCCTTGACATTGATGAATCTATCTAAAATAACAATGAGATGGAAGACTAGTTAAGGTTCTACTAATGTGGAAGATAGAACAAATTGTGTCCTTGCTTCAACATCTTCATCTGGAAAATAGAGCTGATCATGCCCTTTCTTCTCTACAGGGTAAATAAATGCTTATGATGCTTGGCTGTGAACAATATAAAGAGTTTGTAGATGCTTGTAAGAAGTTGAAGAGGACCAGATTAAAATCTCCACGAGCCTGGGACAGATAGACCCAGCCCAGATCCAAAGATCTAAGGAATGTAAAAGGAAGGGAGGCACAGGGCTCCTGTCCACACAAAGGGAATCTCCTTCCTTATACGTCTATCCTTCCATCGCCTGCACTACTTCATTTCCACCTGCGTCTGCATCTTTATGCAGAGACTATAGGACCTCCTCCACAGAAGAGCAATTGCAGTATGCCATGCAGCCCTCCACTACAGGCTTTCCATTATGAGGGAGAAAAGCAGTCCTATGTAGGTTCCAGTCTTTGAATAGTGCAGTTTGCAAGCTTAAAATATACAAAGGCAATTTGGAAAAGGAAGTGCCTGTATGTAAACAAACGTCTGCAAAACCCTGGATAAAATCGAGGTCCCTGCGCCTATGAAATGCGTTTCTGCTGTTTGTGTGTGTGCCTGCTTGTCTGGGTGATTTTGCCTTTGTACGTCTGGATAGGTGAGAAGTGTGGGGTTGGAGGCAGTTCCAGACAGGAAAAGGGAAATAAAAGAGGGTAGAGATGATTTCTGGTTCCTATGCAGAGGGCTCCTAGAGCAACTGGTACCATGCCACGAAGCCCAATGTACGCCTGTGGAGAAATCTGAAAGATTTCAACTGCTGATTTGGCAATAGCTTGCCTTCAGTTTGTAGAGGAACCTTCAATCTCACTTCTCAGTCTGCAATGAATATAGTCCCTAGCCTAAGGACCTGATACTTCTATTGCCCCTCCCACACATGCACAATGCCGGTTTTGAGATTGGACTTCGGAACCAAATCTGGTAAGTGTTGGCCTCTGGTAGCTCCGCTAGCCCTGTCCTCAAATAAAGCTCCGGGTTAAAGCTTCAGTCCTGGCGCTTCAATCCAGGTCGGTGAAAGCAGGAGGTACCAGGGAGCTAGGGTCTTCCTGGGCTAGAGCGATCCTCTTCTGCTTTCACCCACGCTGCGCCAACACTTGTGTCTCCGAAGCCACTCGGCATTAGTGCACGGGGAGGGGAGGGGAGGGCAGGGCAGGGCAGGGGAGAGGAGGGGAGGGGAAAGGAAAGGAAGGGGTGGGGAGGGGAGGGGAGGGGAGAAAAGGAAAGGGGAGGGGAGGGGAGGGGAGGGGAGGGAGAAAGGAGGTGGGAAGGCAAGGAGGCCGGCCGGGCGGGGGCGGGACCCGACTCACAAACTGTTGCATTTGCTCTCCACTTCCCAGCTCCCCCTCTGAGATCCCAGCGTACCAACCTGCTGGGAGAGCCCAAGGGTCCCGAGCAAACCTGGAGGCAGAGGAGGCAGCGGAGGGGAACTGACCACGCCAGCCACTCCAGTGCGGGACAGGAGCCGCAGGGACGGCCCGCGTCAGCCCCAACCCGGCTCTGGAGCCTGCCAACGCTTCTCGCAGCGGAGCGGCTTCGAAGCCGCCGCCCCGGAGCTACGCTTTCCTCTTCGGTGAAGTTTTGAAAAGCTCCTAGAGACTTGGAGAAAGCGAGGAAAGTACTGGGTAGGACTGGCGGCTGCCTTTGTCTCCCCTTCCACCCCACTGCCCCTCCTGGGGCTGCTGTTTTGCTGCTGCCTCTGCCCGCTCCCCTCTGCCCCCCCCCCCCCCCCCCCCCCCCCCCCCCCCCCCCCCCCCCCCCCCCCCCCCCCCCCCCCCCCCCCCAGTTCCCCTCCACTCTGCTCGGCCCAGCGCGGCCAGCCCGAGTTTGCGGAGAGGTAACTCCCTTTGGCTGTGAGCAGACAAGCCAGCTCTGTTTTGCGAAGGCGGCTCCGGGGAGCTGGGCGATCTCGGGGCCGCTTCGGCTCCGCAGCCAGGACCTGGCTGGTCAGGCGGCACGCGGGGTGAGCGCCTAGTTCCCCTCACTCCCTCTCCACCTCGCCCTGCACGCCCCCGCCCCCTCCCCCAGCCAGTTTTCGGGACCAAAGATCAAAGGATGAAAAGGCAATCAGGTCTTCAGTAGCCAAAAACAAAAACAAACAGCAAAACCTCACCCAAACCCGAAGGAAACCAAAGGGAGGGGGGAACAAAAACAATAACCCAGTCCTGGTTCCTGTCTGCACCTGCTTCAGTGGACACTGACTCTGGAAAACGGAGTTTTCTTTTTTCTTTGAAGATTTGCGCATCTATTGAATCTACCCTCCGAGTGTCCAGGAGCAGACTGAGAGCCCAGCAGTGCAGATTTTGTCCAACGCGTGCTCTCCTCTGCACAAGACTTTGAGGCTGTCAAGAGAAATTGTGTGCGGCTGTGCCTGCAAGTTTCCTCCCCGGGAGCTTTGTGCAGGTGGGTAGCTAGCTGCAGTGACTACCGCATCACAGCCTGTTGAACTCTTCTGAGCAAGAGGAGGGGAAGCAGGCTCAAGGAATTAAGTGGCAAAGTCAGACAAGCCCAAGGATGGAAGTGCAGTTAGGGCTGGGGAGGCTCTACCCACGACCGCCGTCCAAAACCTATCGGGGAGCTTTCCAGAACCTGTTCCAGAGCGTGCGCGAAGTGATCCAGACCCCCGGGCCCCGGCACCCGGAGGCCGCGAGTGCAGCACCTCCCGGTGCCCATTTGCAGCAGCAACAGGAGACCAGTCCCCGGCAGCGGCAGCAGGGCGAGGATGGATCTCCCCGAGCCCAGAGCAGAGGCCGCACGGGCTACCTGGCCCTGGAAGAGGAACGGCAGCCTGCACAGCAGCAGTCGGCCCCCGAGGGCCACCCGGAGAGCGGCTGCATCCTGGAGCCGGGAGCCCCATCGGCCGCCGGTAAGGGGCTGCCGCAGCAGCCGTCAGCACCTACGGTGGAGGATGACTCAGCTGCCCCATCCACGTTGTCCCTGCTGGGCCCCACTTTCCCGGGCTTAAGCAGCTGCTCCGCGGATCTCAAAGACATCCTGAGCGAGGCCGGCGGCATGCAACTGCTTCAGCAGCAGCCGCCACCGCCGCCGCCGCCGCCACCGCCGCCGCCGCAGGAGGTAGTCGCCGAAGGCAGCAGCGGCGGGAGAGCGAGGGAGGCCGCTGGGGCTCCAACGTCCTCCAAGGACAGTTACCTAGCGGGCAGTTCTATCTCGGACAGCGCCAAGGAGTTGTGTAAGGCAGTGTCAGTGTCTATGGGCTTGGGTGTCGAGGCACTGGAGCACCTGAGTCCCGGGGAGCAGCTTAGAGGGGACTGCATGTACGCGCCGATCCTGGGCGGTCCGCCCTCCGTGCGTCCCACTCCCTGCGCCCAGCTGGCGGAATGCAAAGCTGCCCTGGCGGATGATGGCCCAGGCAAGGGCACGGAGGAGACTTCCGAGTTTGCCCCGTTCAAGGCAGGCTACTCCAAAGGGCTGGAAGGCGAGAGCCTGGGCTGCTCCAGCAGCGGCGAAACCGGAGTCTCCGGAACGCTCGAGCTGCCCACCACTCTGTCTCTCTACAAGTCCGGAGCGCTGGAAGAGGCAGCGGCTTATCAGAGTCGCGACTACTACAACTTTCCACTGGCCCTGGCCGGGCCGCTGCCCCCGCCGCCGCCTCCCCATCCTCAAGCCCGCATCAAGCTAGAGAACTCGCTGGACTATGGCAGCGCCTGGGCAGCCGCGGCGGCTCAGTGCCGCTACGGGGACCTGGCGAGCCTGCACGGCGGGGGTGCAGCGGGACCCAGCTCCGGCTCGCCCTCAGCCACGTCCTCTTCCTGGCACACTCTCTTCACGGGTGAAGAAAGCCAGCTGTACGGGCCCTGTGGCAGTGGTGGTGGCAGCAGCACAGGGGAGGCCGGGACTGTAGCCCCCTATGGCTACCCTCGGCCACCTCAGGGTCTGGCTGGCCAAGAAGGCGACTTCCCCCCGTCTGATGTGTGGTATCCTGGCGGCATGGTGAGTAGAGTGCCGTATTCAAGTCCCAATTGTGTCAAAAGCGAGATGAGCCCCTGGATGGAGAGCTACTCTGGATCTTATGGGGACATGCGGTAAGTTTCTCCGTTTGGAAATGTCTTTCAGCCTTAAGTCCGCCTGTGCTCTGAGGTATCTCCTCTTCCCGAGTGAACACTGTGCCGCTGGGAGGGAGAGCCCAGGAGGGTTCCGTGGAAAGACAGGGCTATCCTAATTCGGGAGCTTTACCTGGACTCCAGGCCTACCTAAGATTTTACCTTCGTGTTCCAAACCCTCACTCTACACGCTCCACACCCCCAATAACGGTCGCTAAGACCCTGGGTGCTGGTTCCTGCCCTTCCCAATTTCTTGACGATTCTCCATTCCTGGCCTCCTAAAATCCTCCCTGACTCCCCAGGTCTCCAAAGTTCAATCCGATTGCAAGGTCCCTCCTCGGAAATAAAGCCTCTTAAGCCCTCCACTAATTTTCTCCACTCCCGAAATCTGTGAACATGGAAAGAGTATGAGCAGTTTCTCGTAGGGGCTGTGACAGTTTTGCCCTCCACCTGTGACCAATCTTGGCAGGTTAGAGGCAAAAAGACTGGCCCCAGCTTTTCTCAGCCCGCCTCCTTCAAAGAGATAACGTGAAGCGTGGGATTAAAGGAAGAAGGTGGTCTCTAAGGGCCTGCTTTGTGAAGAAGGGGTGAAGTTCCTTCCTGGCAACAATTGAGGTCTTGCCCTGGAATTGGAGGTCAGTACAGAGAATCCAACCAGGCACAATTAAGGAGCAGGCAAAGGTAGGGGAAAACCAAAGGACAACTTTCTTAGTGAACCCTGGGCAGGATTTGCCCACACAGTTAACTATGTTGGAAGTAGCTGCTTGGTTTTGGTTTTTGCTTGTTGTTGTTGTTGTTGTTGTCTTTATTAAGTGTTTATAGCCTTTGTGAATTATCACAGATCCACAGTCCTCTGCTTCAGGTTTGCCTCAGATCTATAAAGAGAACTTTCTAAAACAAAGACTTTAACTGGGCTTGAATCTGATTTGTAAAAGTGTTGGAAAAAGTTTTCAAGGATTTCCTGCTTTTCCAGAGTGCTCAGAAATCTGCTTTTGGGATAAAGGAGTAAGGTTCTTCAATATAGTTCTTTATTTTAAGAATATTTTCAAATGAGCTGTTACCTCTAACAAATTGAATAACAGATATTAGGGACCTATAAGCTATAATCTTGCCCAAAAGTTTTTAATTAGAAAATGAGAAAAGAAGTTAGTTTCACCTTGCCTATTAAAAATTCTTCCTTACCACAATTGTTCATTTTCTTGCAGACTATGTTGATGATTTGCCCCCCAACAAACTGAGATATTAGTTTATCTCCTTGAGGTCTGTATTGACTGGGGAGCTAACTCCTCAGGTTTGCTGGGTGCTGATGTTCCCATGGACTTGTGTATCGTTCTGCATTTCTATAGCTCTTGTTGACTATTTCTGTGTTATTTTTAGCTGTAACTTTTCAGATTTCTTTGCTAGCCTTAACATCTTTGGCAACTTAAATCCAACAATTTACCTCCTTTCACAGATGCTTCTGTTCTTGGAAAGTTGATAGCATAGTGTTAGAAAAGAGAGAGGAGGATAAGATTTCATAAAATATCTTCTGGGCTATTGAAGAAACATCTTCTTACCAGGCTTTAGATTCTGTTAGAGTGTTAAGGTTTGGCTTACAGGATTTTAAAGGGTTCACTTATAGTGTTTTTTTCAAGGTGGTTGTACTGTTGGATAAAAGGCCTTTTTCATTTTCTGAGAACGAATTTACTTGGTAAGGTTAAAAAAAAATTTTGGAAAGGCCGTCGGTAGTCAGTGAAGCCCTCTTCTGCTATAAACTTTTCTGGGGCAGGGGATATCAAAGGTTCTTCTTGACCTACTATTAGGCTAAACCCAAACACTGGAACCTTCCCTCTTTGCATGCATCTCTGGCTAACTCAGTTAAAAGGGAGGAAATGAATGATTCTACGTATTTTTCAAGGAATTGGTATCTTCCCAGAAATAACCTGAAAGTTGCAGGAAGTTATCAAGAGCAAAACGTTCTTACGATCAGGTGTGCAGTAAGATAGGTGATTTTCTCCCAGGTCTTAGTAGAAAAAGTTTTCTATTAGACTTGCTTAGATTAATGAACTTAACTAATGAGAACTTTTCAGTATTCAAATAAAGTCCAAGATTATTGAATCTTTTCTGGTTTCTGATTGCTGCACTGGTTATGGGAGTTTGGTGAAAGGGAAAACTGGTATTCCTGTCTTGTGGGTTGACAAAGAATTTTCATTTGTAAAGTATAGAAAATTCTTGAGTCAGTTTTGTGAAAGACCAACTTCATCAAAATGCAATCAACCCCATTCTAAAGGTAGATATTTTCTTTCTTTTTTCTTCTTCCCTTCACTTTGTAGAAGCACGATTTGGTGAAAGGCAAGGGTTTTTTAAAAAGCCAGACCCAGAGCTTCCACCTTCTCTGTATTGCACGCCAACATTGACTTAAAAATCTCAACCCTGGCTGGTGGCACAGTGGATAAGGCACTGGCCTGCGAACCCAAGGGTTGTTGGTTTGATTCCCCAGCCAGGGCACATAACCAGGTTGCAAGTCAGGTCTCTAGCCAGATCCGTAGCTGGAGACAGATGAAAGGCAACCATACGTTGATGTGTCTCTCCCTCTCTGCCTCTCTCTCTACCCCTCTCTCTAAAAATAATAATATATAAAATCTTTTTTAAAAATCTCAAAATTTTATAGGTCTCCAATAACGCATTGGATTTTCCTCTTTCTCCAATTGTGTTTATGTGTTCATATACATTAGTCAATTGTACAGGTGGGAATTTTTGAAACTTTATTAACTTCTGGGGTAATTATGTTTTTATATATTTACAGTGGTTCTGGGGATAGAAGAAAGGCTGAAAGTGATCTTAATTTTCTTACTTAAGTTACCATGTGGTTTGAACAGAAGGAATCATAAAAAGTGATGGGTCTAATGTGCAACCCTGGTGATATTTTATGGAGCTGCCTTCTTTCAGCGATCCAACAAAACTACAACTTTCTTAATTGATCACTGTCACATTTAACAGAGGTAGTGCCCTTTATATTCTGACAAACAGAACAATAATATGACGAATATTTACTCTTGGTAGTTAAAGCCCAGGGGAGCCAGGAATTAGAATTGGGGTTTAGAGAAATTATCCAGATGCAAAAAGAAAATTTTATTTTTCTCTTGGTATTCGGTTCTGGTCTTCATAATAACTAGTATTTGAGTAATGTTTTCATATTTGCAAATACTGTCTTTCTCTATTAGTTATTTTGAAGTAAGTCATTTTATTAACTCCCCTTTCCATTTCCCTTCCCCTCCTCAGTTATCAAGCAAGTTTTTATGACTCCCTTTAATGGAGCAATTTGTCTGTTTTGCAAAGCAGAATTTTGCTTTGGGGTCAAGATAGACTGACTCTCTGCCTGTGGGCCTTGAGGATCAGTATGTTGGGGGAAAAATCCTTTCTCCATAATCAGCAAATAGCTGGTGAGTTCTATCTTGGTACCAATAGTCAAAATCTGAAAACCAAATAGCCACCCTGGCTGATACCTTATTTTAAAATATGTGCAAGATGCAGTGATGGTAGGCTCCTCTTGTTTGTCCAGAGTCTCTCTCTCAGCTCCGCCAAAGGTTAACATCAGTGAGAGATATTTTCGAAGAACCTTACAGCCCTTCCAACCACAGGGTCACTTTCTGGTGCTTTCTTGCCAGTGCTAATTTTACCTCATTAGACTTATGTTCTTGAGGCTGTAAAATTTAATATAATATATTGAATTTGCTGGCACATTTCATTTTTTGTTTTTGGGGGATTTTTTAACCAGTAGTAATTTGCTCATCTTCTGTGCATATACATATTTAAAACAAATAATCCCTGAGCCTACTCACTCTTCTTTCTAATGAGTCTACTCTTGGTGGCATTAGGGGCATGGACAATTTTATTATTATATTTTTTGTCATGGTGCTATTGACACTGCCAGTTTCATTCGGAACGCAGCTCAAGAGGGAGCTTAAAGCTAGCTGGGTATAGCAAGTAAGGGGCTTATTTTACACCCAAACATGAAATCGTGATTCCGAAAAATAAAAAACAAACAAAAGACAAGTTTTGTGAGGTTGGTAGGAAAGGGAGAAAGAAACCTCTCTCTCTACTCCCACCATTTTTTCTTTGTTTGCAGCTTCTTCAAGTGCTGCCTACTTGTCCCTGGTTCTCTTTCTTTCCACTCCTTTATGATTTTGACATTGAAATATAGACTTCTTCCTCCTTTTCCGGATATTTTTTTCCCTCATTACTCCTGTCAAGTGCTCTTAAAGATTTGTTAATCTGGAGAGTAACAAATCAAATCAACAACCTCAATTTCTCTCTTTTAGGACTAGATGACTTGAGGGGGTAGCAAAATGAATAGCTGGGTTTTTTTGTTTGTTTGTTTGTTTGTATCCTGAGGATAGAACATGATTCAACAGTTGCTAAGAAAGCTGAAGTAGATGGCTTGAGAACTTGGCAATTTATTGAAATATTTTGCTGGATACCGTCTCTGTCAGTCTCGATCTTTATTTTCTCTCTCTGTGTCTACTGGTCATTTTGGCAACCTTTTCTCAAAGCCTGAGAAGAACAGGACTCTTTGCCTATTGAGACAGCTCTGCCTGGGTCAGATCGCCATTGCACTTTCACAAGAAGTGCCTAATGTGCCTAAGAGGGTGCTTACTATTAGGGTTGGGTTTAGCTTATACACAGATGTAAATTAATTGTTTGAAAACAAAGAAAGATATTGAAAGAAATTATTCAACCTGAGACTTCCTTTGCCAGCATTCGATCAAATTCTGAGATGTTGAATTCAGAATAAGTTATTCTCATCTTTTCATCACGTATTCTCATCACAAAGATGACTTTTTTCATTGCTGATAAAGTTATATATAGTTAACCAGTATTGATTAGTATTCATCATACTGAAGGGAATTGTAAAAGCTCATATTTACATTGCACTCTTTTAAAAGAAAAGACCCAGGGTCTTCCAGTTTATTCATTAGCACTCATGTAGATTTGAGCAAGCCAGAAGGTACTTAGTGAACAGCCCTTTGCTAGTTGAAGAAGTAGAAATAGTTGCATTTTCTATATTTGTTTACCACGTGGGGAAAGCTTTGGAGAGCAGGACTTCAGCCTTTTTTCTCGAAGCTTCCTACCTGACAGATAAAGTTTTAGATTTTTGCTCTGTAAGGACTACTTTCAGTAGCTGCTGCATAGAGATGATAGACCGCATTATGCACAATTCCTTGCACACTCATGGGTGCCGTCACCCCTTCTCTCAATTCCTGCTGTCAACCTGTAGGCCATAGCAGGGTTGAGGGTGGCTCATCTAGAGAAGCTTACGGCTCTAAAGTGCTGATTACTTGAGAATGCTGCCGTTTTAAATCATGCAGTATGTGAGTTTTATTTTTTAATGACAGCTTTATGAGACACAACTCACAATATATGTAGTCCAGCCATTTAAAGTGTACTGTTCCATGATTTTTAGTACATGTGGAGTATGTTCATCACCACAGTCAAATTTTAGTAGATTCCAGTATATTCATTACCCCAGTCAATTTTAGAACGTTTCAACCACTTAGCTGTCAAACTGCCCTCCGCCAACTGAGCAATTATCAACCACCAACCTATGAATTTGCTTATTCTAACATTTTATATAAATAGGATCATAGCATATGTGATCTTTTATGACTAGCTTCTTTCATGTAGAATATTTTTAGTGTTCATCCATGTTGAAGCACATATCAGTACCTCAGTCTTTTTAATAATCAAATAACATTGCATTATATGGATTACTACAGTTCATCTATGCATTCATCAGCTGACAGACATTTGAGAATTTTTCTACCTTTTGACTATTATAAACTGCTACGGACAGTCATGTACATGTCTTTTGTGAACTATGCTTTCAATTCTTTTGGTTACATGCCTAGGAGTGCAATTTCTTGGTCATATGATAACTCTGCTTAACCTTTTGAGGATCTCTCAAATTGTTTTCAAAAGTAGCTGTACCATTTTATAATCTCACCAGCAATGTATAAGGGTTCCAATTTCTCTACCACCTGCCAATACTTGGCATTGTCTGTCTTTTTAATTATAACTATCATAGTGGGTGGGATATGATATTTCAAAGTGGTTTTGATTTCTATATCCTTTTTGAGTTGTTCATTGCCAGTGTTTACAAATATAGTTGTTCGTTGCCAGTGTTTAGAAATATAATTGATTTTTCTATATTGACCTTGTATCCTGAAACCTTGCTGAAGATACCTGAGTGTTGAACACCTCTAGGACTTAAGAGATAGAATGTTTTTGCTGCTGTGTTGAAAGTTAAAACATACCTTGTTTTGTCCTGTGTGAAAGCTGCTTAGGACCACTGTTCTTGGTTTTCCTCAGCTGTGAATTAGAATCGGTATTGACAGCACCTTCTTAGATGAATACAAGAGGGTCCTTAAAATTTTCAGATCTTTAGAAAACAGTAGGAAGGAAACCTAATAAGGTTTATTCAGTTAACAGTCTTATTTTTAGGAAGAATGGGAACTATTACCAAGGGGATGAAGACTAATCATTTCTATACAGAAAAGTGACACAAAGAGATAAGAAATGCAAACTAGGCCAAAGAAATCACTAGCTATATTTGGCTTATGTTTAGGTTTATGTAAACAGCTGGAGTCATAATTTTGTTTTTATATGTTGTCCCTTGGATAAAGTAAATGCCACCACTCCTTCTGGTGTGTATTTCTAGATAAGGAAGTGGTTCATTTACTTTTTTAAAAAATATTTATTTATTTTTAGAGAGAAGAGAAGTAGACAAAATGAGAAAAACATCATTGTGTGAGAGATTGGTTGCCTCTCATATGCCCCAAACAGAGACCTGGCACACAATCCAGGCTTGCGCCCTGACTGGGAATTGAACTGGCAACATTTTGGTTCACAGGCTGGTACCCCCTTAACCCGTTGAGCCACACCAGCCAGGGGTACTTTTAGAAAATTTGGGCCTCTTTTTGGGAGTTCATTCTATAGCCATGAAGCAGAGATAAAATTCCTCTATAAAGGAACTAAACTCTTGCCTCATTAACACCCTAGGCTAAGTGTGTATGTAATCAGCTACAGCTATTTTGTCATGATAATGGTAAGTGAACTGTAGGCCACTGAACAAAATATCCTATTGTGACTTAGCTGTCTTTAGAGATGGCCCTAATAAAATGATTTTTTAAAAATGTATCTATTGCCCTGGCTGGTGACACAGTGGATAGGCACCAGGTTGCGAACACAAAGGTTGCTGGTTTGATTCCCAGCCAGGGCACATAACCAGGTTGCAAGTCAGGTCTCCAGCCAGATCCGTAGCTGGAGACAGATGAAAGGCAACCATACGTTGATGTGTCTCTCCCTCTCTGCCTCTCTCCCTTCCCCTCTCTCTAAAAATAATAAATGAAATCCTTAAAAAAAATGTATCTATCAATCTGCTACTTTTCATTAAGCACCTCTATATGCCTGGCTGAGTCCTTGGAAGAGATCAAGGTAAAGGGGACACAACTCAGTGACAATCTTGAGGTCAATGCCCTTAACAAGCTTATAACTATATATATATATATATATATATATATATATATATATATATATATATATTAAAAAGTAACAGCAACACCATTCTCTCAGTACAATGAGATACTGGATTGTATGTTGTGGGGTTTTAAATGTACACCTTCAAAAAAGAAATTAATCACCTGGCTGGTGTGGCTCAGTGGATTGAGCAACAGCCTACGAACCCAAGTGTCACTGGTTTGATTCCCACTCAGGGGACATACCTGGGTTGCAGGCCAGGTTTCCAGCTTGGTCCCTAGCTGGAGGCAGGTGAAACATTGATGTTTCTATCCCTTTCTTCTTCCCCGTCTTACTCTCTGTCTAAAATTAATAAATAAAATCTTTTTAAAAAGTGACTCAAAGTAGGCTGGCGTGATTAGCAATATTACCTGTGCCTCTTACCCTTTATAGGTGGGGACATGATTAAACTCAAGCAATAGTTTATAGGACTTGATGGATATTTCAAATACCAAAAGAAGATACCTGGGAAAGACAATGAAGAGTGAATTCAAATGAGGGGTTGAAATCTGTTTCTGCTTTTTTAACAGCACCACCCCAGTGAAGTTAGTTACTGCTTTTTCCTTGCTGCCTTTGGCTATATCACTGGCCATGCAGGAAAAATATTTTGCTGCCTTTGACTATAAAAATCTGCAATATATGAAGAATTAATTAAATTAAGGAGATTAACAGGTCTATGTTTGGCTTGAGAGCCAATAAAGATGCACAGTGTGGTGGTCAGATGAAGAATTACTAGTCTGTTCTCAGGGTTTCCTTTGGACATGGTGGCTGGCTTTGAGATTCTGTATAAATGGGGTTTCAAGCTGTTGGTTAAATGACTGAAGTGAGCAGAGAAATTAAACGATTCCTAGATTAAGGTGCACATGAAAACTTTTTTTAAAATAAGGATTTTGCTAAATTAGATGATGTAGCTTTTTGAAATGGCTTACCTGGTAATCATGGGTTCTGTTTTCCAGTTTGTATTAACTTGCTTATGGAACTGTAGTTTCACTGTATTGCCACTAGGGGGACTGCAAGTGTCCCGCGGCAAAATTTTCTTTTTTCTTTTTTCTTTTTTCTCTTCTCGTCTCTTTTCTTTCTTTTCTTTTTTCCCCTTCCTTCCTTCTGTCCTTCCCTTCCCTTACTTTTTTTTCCTTCCCTTCCTTTCTCTTTTTAAAAGTTATTATTTATCCTATTACAGTTGTCCCAATTTTCCCCCTTTGCCCCATCCATTCAACCTGCCCCCACTTCCATAGTCATTCCCCACACCGTTGTCCATGTGCATGGGTCCTTCACGTAGGTTCTCTGACTGCAGCAGGACTTTCATTGGAATGGTTTGCCTCCTTTGGTGGATTCAGCACATCACAGGATAACTTGAGTCAGAACTACCTAGTACCAGGCAATAAATAATCTATGGTACTTACCAGTTTACCTAGGATATTCTTTCCCAAAGTGTAAAAAAATTTAGTAATACTGTTTGACTTCTTGATACATTTTCCAAATGTGGTGCAGTGACATCAGACATATTTCAGTAGCACTACAGTTTCCAGAGCAGTTTCAAATTCAGTTATTGCATTTAATCCTCGTTTTCACTTTGTACCAGTAGCCAGGTTTCATGGTATTAAAATATTCTTCATACTATTATAAAGCTCTTATTCCCATTGTAAATTTAATGTTCAGAGAAGGTAGATAACATGTCTGAAGTAGAACAGCTTCAAAGTGGCAGAGATGAGATTTCAACCCCATTCTTTCTTCCCTAAATCAAGCGGTCCTCTTTTATTTATCATGTGTCCCTCTCACCTTATAGATTAAAAGTAGGAGATTCAGAGAGGTAAAGACCCTTAACTGGTATCAATAATACAAATTGGTGAAGCTCTTAAGGCTTCTGGATCTCTCATTTACTAACCAGATAGATGAATTGGGTTGTGTGGGGGTTCTGAGTACTAGTAACCTTGTCGTCTTACTTTATAGACTGTACTTATTCAACAAATATTTATTGAGCATTTACTATATCCCAAATGTTATACCAGGCACTGGGGGCACACCAATGAACAAGGTAGACAAAAATTCATCCTTCTGTAGACTCTACAGTTTAGTGAGAGGATGCAAGTTAATACAAACTCTTAGATATATCAAAGAGTGATATGTCATGAAGAATAACTTAGCATAGTGTGGGGGATACGGATTAATAGTGTGAGGGACCATTTTGTAATTGTCCATCAGGGAATGCCTTACTGAGAAGGCAATATTTGAGCAGAGACCTGAAGAAAGTGAGGGAGTGAATCACAGGGATATCTGAGGTTAGAATATTGTAGACACAAGCAACCGTAACTACAAACGGCCTGAGGAAGGAGCAAACTTGATGTGATGAAGGATATTATAGCAGGGGTGCCTGTAAGGGTGGCTTAAGTAAATGGAGAATGACAAGAAATGAGATCAGAGTTAATGAGGAACATCACAGGATCACAGGTTTTTATTAGGACTCTGTCCTTTACTTTGATATGGGGAACCATTGGAAAGTTTTGAACAGAGAAGAAACATGAGCCAACATTTTAGCATGATCATTCTCCATGTCATATACCACTATTTGATTTTTTTTTTTTACATTTGTTTGCTTACATATTGTCTCTGTGAAGAAGAGGTTGTAGGAGCAAGAGGGAAGCAAGGAGACAAGGTTACTGCAGTGATCTGAGTGAGAGATGTTGGTGTCCTAGACCAGGGTGGTCTTGCTGGAGGAGATGAGCAGATGCTGAATTCTGGATGTGTTTTGATGGTAGAGGTAACATTTACTGACAGATTAGATATTCGTTGTAAGAAGAAGAGGAGTCAAGGCTTATTGTCAAATTTCACATCTGAACAATTTGAAAAATGTGATTACTATTTACAAAATGGTGAAGATTGTCAACAAAGCAAATAGGTATGTGGGTGGTTATGAATCAAGAGTTTGGTTTAAGATGTGTGAAGTTGAATTATCTGGCGAACATCCTGATAGCTCCTTCTCAGTTTTCATGCAGTGCCCTCAGCTTTGCTGCTCTTCAAGATAATTAAAGGGAATCTTAGAGATCACCTAGGTCTTTCATACCCTCTTCCCTCTCCTCTTTTACTTTATAGAGGCCTAGAAAAGGGTAGTGTCTTGTCCATGGTAAAACAAGTTGGCAACAGAATTAGAGCACAAACTCAGTTCTCCTGGGTTCCAACTTGATGTTTCTTTTCTCGGTGCTATTCTGAGGCCTCATTATGAAGAAAGCTTATGAAATCCTTAAACCATACAATTAAACTAAATAGTGAATAAAAGAACTGGAACAACACAGAGATAGGCTGTTGCCTCCAATCAAACCACACTATTATTATGTTTTTACTAAACTGCATACCAAAATAATTTATCCATGAAAAACACAGTAAACAGATCAAAGCTAGAAGCTACTGAGAATCTTAGCAGAAATGGCCTGAGATTGTAAGATTGTAGAGTTCATGGAACTTGGGAGACTATCTTGTCTAGTTAGACTGTTCTGTAGTGAGGTGCCTGACACACTGAGATGGAAAAGAACTTGATCAAAGTCTCACAGAAAGCGATTGTCTTTTAGTCAGAGGCTGTTTGGGGTGTTAGCTATCTGTTGCTTCCGTGAAAAAAAAAATCCATGTTGGAAAGATGATTCCTCACTCAGAACACAGAATTATACTAATAGCAATAATAATGATAGCACCTACTGTGTTCCAAATTTTGGTGCCTTGTATGGGTTAACTCATTCAATTCTCATAACAACTTTGGTAAATAGGTAATCCAGAGGGTTAAATAATGTGCCCAAAGATCACACAGCTAGGAAGTAGCAAAGTTTGTATACACATCCAGGAAGTATGGCATGTAACTAGGAGGTTCTGGCCTCTGTATGATACCAGCAGCTTTTCAAATTAGTCAGCTGTTTACCTGTACCATCTCAAAAGACTGGTGACTGGTGTGACCTCATAATGAACTGATTCTATTATAGTCTACTGATCCTCATCAAATAGCGGTAACACAAAGTAGATGGTGGAAACATTTGATCATTTATAATAGCAGCTGGAAAGCAAAATTATAGAAATTATTGAAAAAGGCCTAGAGATCCCAGGGTGGTTGAAAATCTCACTACAAACCAGGGCAACAATATGATGCCTGCTTAGAAAGGAGCACTATCATGTTAAGGAAAATGAAATAGCTGATATTTTAGAGTTTGGAGCTCTTTTATGTGTTTTACATATGTTAATTTATTTCATGCTGAAAAGAACTCCCTGAGTTAGGTACCATTACAGGCAGAGAATAATGACAAAACATTCTCGTGGTTATAGAACAAGTAAATGGAAGAGCATATATTAGAATCTAGGCAGCCAAATCCATTTGCTTATATATTACATTCAAAGTTACTTAAGTCTAGTATTTGAGGCTTTTTATTATTTGGCTTATTTTTCCAGCCTCAGTACATTTGATTCCCTTACAAAAACCTTAAACACCAGCTAAATGGATCTAGTCACTGTCACCTTAACCACCACCACTCCTTTATTATTTCAACTTGTTATTTTTCCCCATTATTCCTTTGGCTTTGAAGCTATGCCAATTTTAATAATATCCATTACTCTAAGCCTAGCTCTAGTACACTCTCTTACAAGATTAAAATTCCCATCTCCTTATCTATTGAGAGATAATGTCTCTGACATGATATGGCTTCTTCATGACATGATATGGTTGAAAGAATGTAGGCTTCAGTTTCCTCATCTGTAAAGTAAGGTTAAAAATCTCTTGTTTGTAAAATTTTTAGGAGAGAGGATCAGAAGACATGATGGCTGTTAGGTACAAGTTGAAAGTCAATGCTTAATATCTTAGATTTATCCATTCTTATTTCTCCATTAATATGATACTGTGTTAATTAAATTATAATTATCTCTGTGCATGTCTTATATCTTATATGTCCTCCTAAATTATACCCTCTTTAGGGTAAATATTATTTCATGAATATCTTTGTGTAAGCTATACAAAATACATAGCTTAGAACTTGGCACATAGTAGGTATTCTGTAAGTATTTCTTTATTAAGTGTTTCTGAGTCAATAGTATTAAGTGACTGCTGAAAACATTAATAGAAAATTAATGTTCCATTAATAGAAAATTAAGGTTCAGACTAAATGAAGTGACAGCCTTGCTCTATTAAATTCTGGTCAGACCACATTTGCAATGTGGTATTCAACCCCAGTATTCATTGGGCTTCTTCTTTTGTAAAGCATGGAGAAGCTAAGATGTTGGATTGGGTATGGGAAAGGAGGCATTGAGCAGTGGACATAAATATTGTCTCATTATATCTGAAGGACTGTCATTGGATAAAGGAGTTAAATGTTTTTCTGTAGAACTCCAAAGGGCAAAACCAATGAGAACCGTTTGCAGTTCAGTAAAAGGAAAACATTTTCTCAGAGTGGTTTTACCTACATCAGAAGTTGCCAATATGGGCCAGATAAGTTTTGTTTGTGCATATGAGCATGTGTGAAATTAGTTTCTAACATTTCACATTAAAAAATCAGATTTCCAGTTTTAGAAATGAAGATGGAATTGCTGGGCCTTCATGGCAATAACCAGCAGTTGCTCTTGGCCCACGTATATGGAACATGTACTTCCCACTTTGCCCAGATACCAACTACCTTAAATTACTTCCTTGACTCCTTTAGGCACTTGAATTCACCATCCTTGTCAGAGCAGGGCCATAGGCAAATCTTGAGAGTCTTTCTTACTCCAAGAGTTTTTGTACCTCATGTAGGAGGGACCAAAGAAAAATACTAGGAATGCTGCAATCAGATACAACCTGGCTTTCAGTTCTGATACAGCCATTTACAAACTATATGCCTTTGAGTGAATAACTTGACCTCTCTTAGCCTCAACTTCTTCATTCGTAGACTGTTCTTCTCATAGTGTTATTGTGAGGACTAAATAAACAACTCATATGGAGGGCATGCCACTTAGTAGATGCGGAAATATTAATAATGTTAATCATAATAAGTTCCCTTCTTATTCATCACATTCTTTCAACCATAGATATAGGACGGAGATTTGGACTCATTGCAGGTGATTTCTACAGTTGCTTCCTGGTAAGTTAAGAGCCTGTAAATGACTCCAAAATGTCCATTTGAATGTGGATGATTTTAGGTGTACCTTGAAGAATTAAGGATTTTTAGTAAACAACAGAAGCTGAGGGCTTTTAGGAAAGAAGTTGGGGTCAGGGCTAAAGTATCATGTGTTGATGTTCAGGCATAGACTGACATCTGACAGAATTTGGTTTAAATCCAGACTCTGACAATTACTAACTGCATGTTTTGGGCCACATAATCTTTCCTAGTTTCAGTTTCCTCATTGATAAAATAAAGATTCTTATATTTCCCTCATTGGGTTCTTGTGAGTATAAGTGAGATAATAAATGTAAAACATGTTGACAAGTGCCTGGCCCAGAGTAAAAATTTTATAAATGCTACTCATTATTTTTATTGTTACCATTACTACTATTATTTTGCATTGTTTTTTAAGGTATATTTTATCAATGATCTATTACAGTTGTCACAATTTTCCCGCTTTGCCCTCCTCAGCTCAGTACCCCCAATTCCCTTTGGCAGTTTCCCCGACTAAGTTCATGTCTATGGGCCATGCATAAAGATTCTTTGGCTTTTCCATTGCCTAGACTGTTCTTAACATCCCCTGTCTACTCTGTGCCTAGCAATTTGTACTTCTCAACCCTGGCATCTTTTCCTCCATTCTCCCCCTGCACCCTCCCAATCGACAACCCTCCAAATGATCTCCATATGTATGATTCCGTTTCTGTTCTGCTTGTTTGCTTTGTTTTTATATTCAATTATTGATAGTTAGGAATTTATTGCCATTTTAATGTTCATAGTTTTCATCTTCTTTTTCTTAAATAAGTCCCTTTAACATTTCATGTAATAAGGGCTTGGAGATGATGAACTTCTTTAGCTTTACGTTGTCTAGAAAGCACTTTGTCTGCCCTTCCATTCTGAATGATAGCTTTGCTGGATAGAGTCATCTAGGTTGTGGGTCCTTGCTTTTCACTACTTTAATTCTAGCCTGAAAAGTTTCCTTTGAGAAATCAGCTGACAGACAGCCTTATGGGAACTACTTTGTAGATAACTATCTGCTTTTCTCTTGCTGCTTTTAAGATTCCATCTTTAACCTTTGCCATTTTGATTTTGATATGTCATGGTGTGGTCTTCTTTGTGTCCAACTTGTTTGGGACTCTCTCTGTGCTTCCTGAACTTGTAATCCCATTTCCTTTACCAAATTTGGGAAATTTTCTTACGTTTTTTTTTTTTTTTTTTCAAATAAGTTTTCGATTTCTTGTTTTTCCTCTTCTACTCCAAGCACCCTTGTGATCCAAATGTTGGTACATTTGACATTATCCCAGAGGCTCCTTACTTTATCCTCATTTTTTAAAAGTCTTTTTTCTCCTTGCTGTTCTTTTTTTTTAATATTTTTTGTTTGAGAGAGGGGGAAAAGAAGGAGAAAGAGAGGGATAGAAACATAGATTGGCTGCCTCTCACGTGCCCCCAACTGGGAGCCTGGCCAACAATCCAGGCCTGTGCCCTGACTGGAAATCAAACCAGTGACCTTTCAGCCACAGGCCGGTGCTCCACACACTGAGCCACACCAACCAGAGCTCCTTGCTGTCCTGATTGAAATGTCCTTCCTCTTTAAATTCCAAATCATTGATTTGATTCTCAGCTTCATCCACTTCACTGTTGGTTCCCTGTAAATTTTTCTTTATTTCACTTAGCATAACCTTCATTTCTGCCTGGGTCTTTTTATGCTGTTGAATTATTCAATGAGTTCCTTGAGCATCCTAATAACCAATGTTTTGAACTCTGCATCTGATAGATTGCTTATCTCCATTTTGTTTAGTTCTTTTTCTGGGTTTTTGTTCTGTTCTTTCATTTGGGCCATATTTCTTTGTCTCCTCATTTTGGCAGTGTCCCTGTGTTTATTTCTACGTATTGGGTAGAGCTGGTTTGAATCCCTGTCTTAGGAGCGTGGCCTATTGTAGGAAAGCACACTGGTAAACTGGATGGGGTAGAGCCTTAGGTAATCACCAGGGTGGAGCAACCTGAGTGAACCAGTTTGATGGAGTCTCAGATATGGCGTCACAGCTCTGTGGCTCTGTCAGCTGGAGGGCTCAGAAAAGGGACAATGCTGCTGCCTGTCTTGTGAAGTTTTTTTCAGGAGGAAGCTGTTCCCTGGCACTCGCCCTGATACCAGACACTTCAGTTTCTCCTCATATGCTACCAGTGCTCTTCCAGCTGCTGCCCTTGTGCTGGAGCCCAAAAGGAGTGAGTCTGCAGAAGTCCTAAGTCCGTTGCTAGCCTTTTAAGATAAGATACTGAGAATCCTGAAGTTTTTTCCAATGCTGCTGCCCCCTACACACACACACACACACACACACACACACACACACACACGGGTTTTTTACAGCGAGAAGTTATGAGGACTTATCTTCCTGGCATCGGAATCTTGGGCTGGGGTGGTCTGATATGGGGATGGGACCCCTCAGTCCTGAAGTATCCCTCCCAATTTTTATCCACCACTTGTGAGTATAGGACCAGCCATTGCACATCTCTGCAGCTCTGCCCCTCCTACCCATCTGGATGAAATTGACTTCTTTAATTCCTTGGTTGTCGGACTTCTATACAATCGATCGATTTTCTGCTGACGTTGGGTGATAGTTGTTTTGTAATTTAGTTGTAATTTTTGCTTTGGTTGTGTGAGGAGGTGAGCTATGTTTGCCTATGCCTCCATCTTAACCCGTATTACTACTATTATTATTATTATTAGACCAGACAGGCAGACCTTGGGAAACACACAGCTAGTCTCAGAATGAAGTATGTGGGTCTTTCCCCAGGCCACTGCTACTCGTTTCTCCTCTCCACAAAGCTCCAAGTCTCCAAAATGCTTTTGCTGGAATAAGTGTGAGGTCATTGAAGATAATAGGGAGCATAAATTGCTTGGTAATACAAGTTAT
The DNA here is from genome assembly GCA_004026585.1 of Noctilio leporinus. NCBI lineage: Eukaryota > Metazoa > Chordata > Mammalia > Chiroptera > Noctilionidae > Noctilio > Noctilio leporinus. The sequence continues at coordinate 86,374 of PVIW01003908.1, forward strand.
TAAGTTACTTCTCTTAGCCCAGTTGAAATCTTTTACTAGTTGATGTGTGTTTCAAAGTGCAAGACTGAGCTGGTCTGAGAAGGGAGGGAGAGTGAGAAGGTACCTCCTCTTAGCCAGAGGTCATGGTTCTCCACATGGAACAGAATGACCCAGTCCAAAGTCTGGGCCCTTGGTGAATTTGGAGCCCCTACTTTTAAACCAGTCACTCCATTGCACACATCTGCCCCCCTTTCCCCACAGAATCACTGGGCAGGAATTTCCTTGACTCCTTCCATGTCCTGGATCCATGCCCCTTCTCATCCCTGTGCTCCACACAGCTGGCAAAAGGCAGACAACAGAACAAAAACAAGCCTCTTAAGAGGAGAGAGAGAGAGAGAGAGCACACTACATTGCTTGGGAACCTCATGTTAACAAAGTACCTTCCTGACCATCTTTTAACACCCAAAACAGATTAAAACTTTTTGTTACTTTGTCTTAGAGCAGCTCCTCGCCTGGGTATATTTAAAGATCTGCTGAGTCATTGAAGAGCAGGCTGGCAGATTGCAAGAAGCAAGAACTATACCCTAGTCTATGGAGGAGTAAGTAGAAAAGTGAAGTCTACTTGGCTTTTCCCCATAAAGATGGAAAAGGTGACCCACTTCTAGCCCCCAGGACTCTGGACAGTATATAGTCAGACTTTTTATTCCATCACTTTTGGTTTCCTTCACAGTTTATGATAGAGTGAGATGGAAGAAACACTCCTACCAGTGGGTCAGCTATCTGGAATTGTAATACTCCTGCTATCGGTAGCTTGAGAGTGGCATAAAAGTGTCAGTTTGATGTGTATATTGCCCTCTTTTTCAGTTTCTTTTCATTGGCATTGTTATCATGCCAATTGCTAGAAATTGATATGTATTTATTTATATTGTATTCTCCATTACACTTTTTAATTTATTAGTTAAGAGTTAGCAAGAGTTCATGTTGGGGCTTTGTATTAGGGCTTCTTTAGTCCTGAAATTTGACAAAGCCCTGAGCAGCTTCTCCTTGGTGTTTTTCCCACAGATTCCAAGCCTTTTCTCTTTCAAGGCAACTTATCTTTGTTAGTTACTGCCTTTCTTCATCAACTTTTCCCACCTCTAGTTCATGATTGGCACAGCCTCCCACCCCATTTCCACCATGCCATCAAAATCTTCTTCACAGCCCTCCCCTCAACTTTGCTGACATACCTCTGGATAGAGAGGCAGAGTGGATGCAAAAAGGAAGCTACTTGGATGAATTCAAAAAGTTGTTTTTATGATCTTTTATCTATGGCAGCAGTGACTTGATCAGGCAGCCATATCCAAGACATAGAGCAAATCAGGTAAGCCAGAAATTGCTTTAATCTTGCAAGAGATGTCGTTCTCTCCCTCCCTTTTTTTTATTGAGGTATAATCAACATCTAACATTCTATTAATTTCAGTTGTATTACATAATGATTGGATATTTGTATATTCTTTCCACTTTACATTCAGTTTTTAGATCGTTCACAGAGGACATGATGGCTTGCTTTGTTACACCAATTGATGTGAAAAATGACAGAGGACTGGAAAATGGGAATGGAGCCATTGAACATGTTTGAAACTAGATAATTTCAATTCCTGGAAGTAGAAAGTTCTCAGAGGTTCACCAAGTACTTTCAGGCACATTATCTCCTTTGCTTCTTAAACTAATTTGGAGGTAGACACTGAATGGATCAACACCACCATTTCATCAATAAGGACCTGGGACCAGAGGCAATTAAGAGCCATTCCATTGTAATTTAGACAATAATGAAGGAATCAGAATTTAGAACATGAGTTTTTGGTTATAAGACTAGATTTTAGATTTTTTTATTTTTTATTTATTTTTATTTTTATTTTGAATTTTTTTAAAGATTTTATTCATTATTTCCAGAGATAGGGATGGGGAAAGAGGCAGAGAGAGAGAGAGAGAGAGAGATCAATGTATGGTTGCCTTTCACCTGCCTCCAGCTAGCATCTGGCTGGAGACATGGCTTGCAACCTGGTTATGTGCCCTGGCTGGGGAATCGAACCAGCGACCTTTGGGTTCACAGGCTGGCACCTTATCCACTGTGCTACCAGCCAGGGCAATTCTTTTTTATTTTTAAAGATTTCATTTATTTATTTTTAAAGGGAGGGAGAAAGACAGAGAAAGAAACATCAATGTGTGGTTACCTCTTGTGCACTCCCATCTGGGGATCTGGCCTGCAACCCAGGCATGTGCCCTGACTGAGAATCAAACCTGTGACCCTTTGGTTCACAGGCCAGTGCTCAATCCATTGAGCCATACCAGCCAGGGCAAGAATATCTTATTGACTAGATGAATAAATGACTATATGTTTGATTTGGAAATGCTATTTCCAACTTTGAATTAAGGATTCACTCTATCCTTTATGCAGCATGATTTTTGATTCTCAATAATAATAATCTGGCGAAAATGATCATTTCATTTATTAATCCACTAATTCTTTCTTTTATTCACTTATACATTTCCTGAGTGCCAACCTTGTGCCAGGCCCTGTCCTGGATTCTGAGTATACAAAGAGAAATAAATAAGCCATCATCTCGGGTCTCAAAAGATCTCACAGACTGGGTACTGACACCTCAATAATAATCATAAGAGCAGCTGCTTATGAAAACACCATTACCAAAATCTCAAATCTTATCCCCCTTGCATAGTGAGTATGATCCTTCTAAAAATGGGGAAGTCTTTTATTTTGGGTACATTTAAATGAGTAATTGCATTGAAATCGAATTCTGTCTTACAAAAAACTGTAAGAGTTGCAGCTTGTGGTGGTGGTGCTGGTGGTGGTGGTGTGTCTGTGTGTGGGGGTGGAGATTGGTGCAGAAAGATGGGTGTATACGGGTAGCTGGGAGCTGGGGGATTGCTATAGGGAGCTATGGGGGACTGAGGTAGTTCTAGAGAGTTCCAATTCTTTGTGTATGTATTGTGTAGAGGATTGAGGTGACCACAATTATTGTATAAGAAAGAGCTGATCTTAGATTTCTTCCAAGTGAATGGTCAACAGACCTAGAGTATCACTATTCCACTTGCTTTAAAAATCTATATATACTACATGCTCTTTTTCTAGCATGGATAAACTGATTCTGATCAAATGTTCCATTTTTTGAGCATCTACCTCTTGGTACTAGGTGCTGTGTTTGATGCGGTCACTGTGTTTTCTTGTTTAATTTTTCATCTGATTCTTAGCAGTTATTATTTGTTGCACTTTATAGATGAGGAATTGAACCTCAAAGAGACTAACGACTTGTTCAAGGTCATCCATACAGTGAATAACTTGGTATTTGGACCAAGTTGAATTTCAATTTTCAACTTTTGTCCTCTGGCCTTACTGCAGTTTTCATTGTTCCATACCACTTCAGCTTTATTTTTCATAGCAGCCATTAAGTCTACCCTCCATTAGCCAAAGCTTCTTGCCTCTCTTCAACATTATTATTCCCTAGTATGTACTTAAGTAATCCTCAGAAAAGGTTTTACGGCCTTCATGGGTACTGTGGCCCAGAGCCTTAATCCAGGTTTTTGAGTGCCTTGGATAACTGTAAAATGGAAAATCAAAGTCACAACTAATTCAGAAGAAATGAGTTTTGGATGTGAATTTCCTGGACAACTTGTCATCTCTATTTTATTTTCTTAGATTCATAAACTTATCCAGAATGTTCCTTGAGAACTAGGAGTAATGAGGATATGAGGAAAGGCTTCCTTTCCAAGACAGCTTCAGCCAAGAGCCTCACCCACTCTCCCGCTTCCCTATTTTCTATGAAGACATGGAGGTGGGGGCTAGATATGAGTTCCTTTTAGCCCAGAGTTTATGTTGTGGTTTTCTTTCCCTCTGGTTGGACCCAAGTGAAAGGAGACGTTGAATGACTACCAGCAGGACAATGACTTAAGAAGATTAGGACACATGAAAGAGCAGTGAATGTATGCTTAAAGTACAGGGTTTGTGTCCAGATTTTGTTGGTTACTATCTATGTAACTTTGGACAAGTTAACAGTTGTGAGTCAGAATTTCCTCATCTGTAAATTAGAACATAAATTCTAATTTCATAGATGAAAGGATTAGTCTAAAAGTGTTTTGTAAACTCAGAAAGGGTTTAACGATTTAAAGGGTTGCTTTTTTATGATCACAAAATAAATGCTGTGCTTCAGTGATGTAACTTTGTCCTGTTTTTTTTTTTTTTTCTTCTAAAAGCCTGAACATGTGTGGCTTAAGGAATGGGACTTTGCCCCCTGTACCAGCTATATTACAATTGTAGTTACTATGGGCAGAGGGAGGTGAACTTCTTATTATGCATTGAACAGTGTGAAAAGAGGGTTATACACTGGGCGCAAGAGGTCGCAGGCAGCGTAGGCCCTTCTAGTTCCCCCTCTCACACCTCCATAGCCCCTTTGATTTATTCAAACTGAACATTTGAGGCATATTTCAAGTAGATATGTCTGTATTTGGGTTGGGCTTATGTACCCCTTCTTTGTATATAACAAGGGTTTGTTGACTTGGTAAAAAACAAAAACAAAAACAAAAACATTATTCTCCTTCCCATTTCCAAGGACTAATTGTGCTTCTCCACTAGACATGAATTCAAAACAGTGAGTTGAAAGGGAGCAAGCTCATACCAAAGAATCAGAGATGATCAGAACTGAGAGAGGACCCTGGAGGTTAGGCCCCTTTTGTACAGATTGGGCAATTGAAACCCAGGCACAAAAAGGGATTAGACTAAGTTTACAAAACTCTTCGTAGCACATTCAGATTGGAAATCAAGGGCCTTCTACTCCTAAGTCAATACTGTGTAGATGCTCTTTAAGTCCCCTTCCAGCTCAGATGTTCTGTGATAACCACAATTTTGACTCTTTCTACTATGCACTGGAAACAATGGGATATCAAATCCCAGCTCTGACTTAAGTGGGAATATGTACCCGCACTTCCCCTTTGATTTTTTAGGAACTGGCAGATGGAGAGTGTGATTACCATGTCTAATAGTCTCATACTACTTTTTATTGAAATTGCATTTCTGAATTTTGCTAATTAACAAAGAAGTGATTAGCATGGGGAGTGCATGTTTTCTTATCTGCCTCCATTCCTTTCTCCCATTGTGCATAATATAGTAAGATTTATCTGTTCTGATTTGCCAAGCTCTTTCTTCTGTAAGGGCTGAGAGCAGAGGAGTTCTACAGAGGTCATCTGCTTCTTCTTCCTGCCTATACAAAAGCCTGCCCTCAAAGTATTGGAGGCCAGCTTTGAGCAGGAAGGGCTTTGTACAGGGCACCAAGGAAATGAATTTAGAGTGTTCCTTCCAATCCTTGTCCCTTTGTTTGCCCATGGTACTCTGGCCTCAGAGGTGGGTGGTTCTTTGGTTGAAAAATGAAAATTTAGTGGCATTTTCAGGTTGGACAGTGATTTGTATGATGCAACCATAGCATTATCTACTAGGCATGTAGACCAGCTTGCTTGTTCAATTCAAGCGGTTTCAGAGTTCAATAGTTTGGGGCAGACTACAATATGGGTGGAGAATTGTCATGGTGGGGAGGCTTGAATGATTCTTCATTATTAACATGAAAAAATATATATATAACATGAAAAAAATCCTCTAAACTAAGTCTGCTTTTCTCACACACATTGGCCTTCCTCCCAACCTACCAATAATCAACATACCTGATATCTTAACAGTTTTCAGGTTTTATTTACACAGGACAGCTGTGGGTTGTTTCTACATGTGTTTCCTGGCTTGATGTTTGAATGCGATTGTGTACTTGACTGTGTGTCTCTTCATGTGAATCCATTTCTGAAAAGTTGTGACAGAGATCTGGAAATAGTGTGGGACCAAATCTCTCTCTCTCTCTCTCTCTCTCTCTCTCTCTCTCTCTCTCTCTCTCTCTCTCCACCCATCCTTGTCTCTATGTATAAATGTATCTTACTACATCAATGTGCCCCTGTCTCTTTCTGTCCATTTTTCTGTCCTTGTGTCCCTGTGCTTTCCTCCATTTTTCCTTTGGGTTTGGGTAGAATAACATCTTTGTGGAAATTCCTCACTTCAAGTCCATGTGCCACTGGGTCTATGTGTATAGCTCTTTCTTTTTGCCAGTGTTTGAATTTCAACGTCTGGTTGGGTCTTTATTTGGGTGCTCTTGCAAGCCTGTTTTTGGATGACTACTACTGTTTGTGTATTAGCCCTTCTTTGTGTGTCCCTTTGGGTATACATTTTAATGCATGTTTCTGCTTACTTAGTTCATGTTTCTCTGACCATGTATCCCTGTGTCTTGCTTTTCTGGACCCATGTAACTTTTGTCTTATTTATGTTCCTATACACATCCATTGGAATTAGCCTCTTTGTTTTTTGTGCATATCTCTTCCTTTTAGTTTATGTCAATCAAATTTGGGAAGAACTGTCTATGTTTATAACCAGTTGGGTTGGTTACCTCTGTGTGTGTATCTGACTGTATGTGTGCTGATCCATGTATCTCTCTGTTTCCCTGTAACCAGATATTTCCATACAGCTGTCTCTTTGTGTTTGCTTCTGTTTCTGTGAGTTGGTTGTATGTCTTTGCATATGTGTCTATTGATCTTACAAGAAGCCCACCTGCTTTCTGAGCAATCCAGTGGATTCTTTTTTGAGATACCTTAGATGTCTTGAATTTCCTGCTTATTTTCTGGTTTGTTGACCACCATGGTACATAGGTTTCTATTAGTAATTAGATGTGTATAATTGTTCATAAATGATGTCAAAAGAGTCCATTAAGAATTGTACATGGTGTCTTTAGTAACAGGGCTGTTGTGTGTGAAGGATGTTGAGGAAATTATTGGTTTTTAAATGGTAAACCTTTTCATGTTAATCTTATTTGAATTAGATTGAAAGGACTGGCTGCATAAGATATACTCTCTTAGAGAAATGGCATATTGATGGTAGAGAAGGTATCTATTTGTGCTGTGAGGTCTTATTTTTTATCTTCATTACTGGGATAGAAGGTGTTACTTTTCTAGTTTCATTTTGCTTTTTGTTTTGAGGAGTTATTACAAATGGCTCTGAGGTCAGAGCACAAGGAGTACAGACACAATGGAGAATGAAAAACAACAGTGGAATGGAGCTGTTTCTTATCTGTATAGAGTCAGCTGCGGCTTCAAGATGGAGTTCACAGGAAATGGACAGATGAGGCCTATGGAGATAATCTTAGTAAGATCCCATCTTTCCTTAAATGGTACTGGGTTCATTCAAGGAAAGCAGTAAAGGAGGAGGAGGCCAGTTTTTCCTTTGTAGTAGGTTACCACCTGTATTTAAAACCTAAGTTCTTTTAGTATTTTTTGTCTTGTTATATCGTTTTTAGTTCTTGTTTTGTCCCTACAGAAAGGAAATATTCAAATGTAGCTAACATTTATATGTGTGTGTTATATGATGTTGAGTCAGCTGTGACTCTTGGCAACCCTACATGAATGAATGATGTCCACAATGTGCTGTCCTCACGAGCCATGCTGAGCTTCTATAGACTCATGCCTGTGACATTTTTTAATGGAATCAGTCCACCTCATAATTGGTCTTCCTCTTTTCCTGCTGCCTTCAATGTTTTCTAACATTATTGTCTTTTCCAAATAACTCTCTTTTCATGACATGTCAAATGTAGGATAATTTCATTTTGCTATTTTGTCATTTTGCTTCCAACAATGTTGCAGGCTTAACTTGCTCTAGGACCTACTTGTTCATCTTTCTGGCATTTCATGGGTATCCATAGAGCTTTCCTTCAACACCGTATTTTACCATTTTTTCTCATGTCACTCTTTGTTCATTTGTCTAGTGTATATACAGAATTCTAAAGAGTACAGTTCCTTCTCAATTATGCTGGTCCCTGAGAAGGAAGTGGTTACTATATCTAAGTTATCTAGATGTAGGAAATTAATTTGGTATTATGCTATCTAGAAGTCAACTGCTTTAAGATCAATAAAAAGAGTTTCATGAGCATTTTAATCTAATCTTTCTATAAGATCTTAGGAGAGCTGTTTAAACTATTTTTGAATAAAAAATGATTAAACACCCAGACATACTATTTATATAACTTCACAAAATGATTAAATAATTTTATCTGTTTTATAAAGGCAGATGCTTTTAACTTAGCTTGAATTAATGATTATAAAAAGTTCAAATAACAAAATCCAGGGGTAAAATCTATCTATATTTTATAATTCTAAATCTAGTTGAGGAAAGGTTTTCTTATTAAGTTGTTTTGAGTCTGTGGTGCTAGCTTTCACTCAGAAGATGAAGGTTTGTATGTGGGCTCCACATTCTAGCAAACCAAGATAATTTCAGACTTCAAATTTCTCATAATGGTCATAATAAAGGCTGCCTCAGTAGCTACCACATGGTCACATAAAACAGCAATTTATTTATTTAGGAAAAATAAGATAAATAAGGATCATGGATGGATTTTTCATAAAACACTGTTTATTCAGTTAAAAATATATTCTGAGGTTATCTTTTGCAGCAAACCCTGGCCATTCTATGTTATTTGGAAAAACATTGAACAGATTTGATTCTACCATTTTGGGGAGGAGAGGATGAGTATTGTATAAAAGGAGAATCATTACTTTGCTGATACATCAATGGTAAAAATAATGTTTTATAAATGTGGCATAAAAATGTCCAAGTTTATTAGTCAACAGATATTTATGTGGCAGCTGTTAGGATATCAGGTATGCAGGGACTTACTTTTTCCTTTTAATCTTTTGTAAGAAAAAAGAATTAAAATTAAAACACTAGGTAAAATCTCATTACAACATTATTACAAGGATACTTTTTATATTACCTGAAAGAATGGAAGTCACAGATATTTGCCAATTTATATTTTAAAATTCTAGTATTTATAAGAAAAGGACAGCTTCTTAGAGTTTATTGTAATTTTTTATGAAACATCTATTTGAATTTTTTCTGTTTTACTATTGTAATGGAAGCTGAATCTCAAGTTGTAAGTTGATTACTAGACTGCAAGGCAAACCTTGAGCCTTGAGGAACAAAAGTAATCAAACCAGTCTATCAGAACACTTTTAAAGTAGGAAACTCTGCCATTATTTGGCTAGTTCAATACATTATGGGTTATAAAAAAGTTTATATGCCTAAATCAGCATTCTAAAATTTGTTTCATTGTGCTTAAATTTTTTGCAGGACTAACATACCTTATTTATTGCAAAGTTATTATGTATGCATAAAATGCCCTGACATTCCAATACAACATCCCAGTGAGGTAGGTAGGAATCTTAATGCCCATTTTATAGAAGAAACTGAGAGTCAAAAACATAAATTAATTGGGCTAGGGTTCTATTGCTAAAATGTGATAGATAGAGCAAAGATTTTAACCTAGCACATAGCCATCTCCCTATAAATATTTGTTTTATAATTATTTGGAAGTCTGCTTACCATTTACGGTTTCTGCCATTTGAGGTTAACTTTCTGCAAAGCAAATACTGGAAGGCTATTCAAATGAAGTGTCTATATATACTTTCGGAGGGCCTTTAGCAATGCTCAAGTTCAGGAAAAGCAGAGACAACTGAAATACACCTTCAGAAAGTCCTTATGTAACATTTAACCTTAGATAATTTGGCTTTGAGTAAGAAAGGTGGGGTAACATGGTGGAACCAGTTCTTCTCTGTACTGGTATTTATTTATCTTGCTCTTCTGAAGTCTGGGCCAACAGTCCTATTTGTTCTGAATATCCCCATACTGTTTCTCGTTTTGAGGACAGCAGATCTGGCACAGGTGGATTGATTTTCTGAGATATCACATAGAAAGCTGCACCAATGGACTTGTAAAAGTTCCTCAGGACCTTCAAATCTGTGACATTTGCTCAGTATCATCTTATCTCAAGCCTTTGTGATACCATCGTTTTTACCTTTGTGACTAATAGAACACAGCTGCAAGCTGACCCATTGGGTGTGTGTTATGAGGCTCCTACCCCACCACTCTTTGACCTACAGTTTCAGGGCATTATTAACACCTTCCCATTGTATGTGGGGGAAAATTGAGGCTCAGAGTTGCAAAGGAACTTTTCCAGAATCACATAGCTAGCTATTGCCACAGTAAATATTAATTTTGAATTTGTATATCAGGTGGTTTTATCTCAGGCATTTTAGTTTATCGTGAAAGTTTTAGGAAGGATAATTATAAGTAGCACTTCAAATATAATTACTCCTCCCACTCCTCCTTTTTTTTGCTCAATCTTTCCCCAGACTCATGGACATGGACAACAGTGTGGTGATTGCAGGAGTGAGGGGGGTATGAGGGGGTTAAATGATAATGGAAAAATACAATAAACATTTTAATAAAATGCCAAATTAAAAAATAAAAAGCAAAAATGTAATTACTCCAATTAGTAACTGAACATCCAGTTAAACTTGGCTCTTGTCATCCAAGAGAACAAAAAAATAATAGTTGCTCCAATTAGTGACTGAAGAGCCAGTTAAAGTTAGCCCTTGTCATCTAAGAGCACTTTGAAGATAACTTTTCCCTAGTCCTGTCAGTAATTCTTTCCCATTTCATAATTCTCCTGGGCCTGTTGATCTAGGACAGTGTTTCCATAACTTTAGCCATTAAACTTTACCTTTACAATTTTTGATTCTCTGCCCACAATGTATACTGCTTTGTACTTACTTTTTTCTTTATATTCTCTTGCCTTTTGCACTTTTACATAACTATTATAAATGAGAGACCAGAATTCTCTCCACCCTTAAAAAACAATTATGGAAAATTTCAAAAATACATAAAATTAGAACAACATAATGTATCACCATTATCTTGCAGTTCTTTATTCATTTGCGCCCTACTCACTTTTTTCCTTGCTGCAGTGTTTTAAAGCTAATTCCATACATATATTTCACCTGTGAATACTTCAGTGTGTATTTCTAACAGGTAAGGACACTCTTTTAACCAGAACCATAAAATCATCATGACACCCAGAAAAATAAAGTTAATTTCCAAATAGTATCTAATGCTCAGTCTGTGAAAACCCATACTTTAAAAACGCTGATTCAAATAAATGCATAATTATTAAAAGAGAGTTTACTGCAGTGCCAACCTTAACTCATCTCATCATCTCATAGGTAGTATATTTCACAGTTAGGGAAACATTGCTCTGGATCTTATAGCTACTGAAGAAGATAAAATTCCGTTCCATTCACTGGGTCCTTACTTCCTGACCTGCAGAATGTGATGGAAGTGTGGGAAAGATAAGAGTAGATGATCTTTTAGGCTCCTGCCACACATAAGGACATATGATTCTTCTAAGTGGCAATTTACTGCATCTGTGAGAGGCCAGTTGGACCTCACCCTTAGCAGATGCTTAGAAAAATATAGGTGATGACTAACATGACTATAGTGATCACATTGTAACATATATAAACATTGAATCACTATATCATACATGCAAAACCAATATAATATTGTAAATTAAAAAATGAATTAATAATAAGAAAAATACTAGTGACTAAGTTTATTCCTTCCTGATATGTCTTTTAGAAGGTTATGAATTCTAGCTTTTTCTCATTGTTGGACTTGACTTGCTTTGTCCTTCTCCACCCAGCCTCTCAAAGAACCAAGGCAGCACCCATTTATATGCTTCCCCAAAAGAGTACATTTCTAAAAACCCCTTTTGTCAAGATGGAAATCTATTCAAGTGCCCCAATGACCCATTAGGCTACTTTGGACACATGGCTAGTTTCTGTGCTCATAGTTTTTATAATCAGGCCTGCTCCCTACCCTACTTAGGACTTTCATGTCACCCAGCCCTGAGACCTATGGGAAATGGCTGTCAGCATAGCTGACTTTTTACTGTCTCAGCTTTCCTTCACTGGCTTTGCAGCAGACATTCTCATCTCCAGAACCTTGGCAGTGGTACTGAATTAAAAAGGCTTGAATCAAATGTAGTGCTTCTCGGTATCTCCCTGTTGCTTCTCAGCCTTTAAAAGATAAACACTCTTACAGAAGTGCTATAATTAATCCAAGTAGAGATGTCAATGGAGTTTTCTTTCCTTGCATATATGTGGCAACTACTGGGATGGAAACAATTAGCCCAAGATTATGTGTTTACTAGCCAAGTTCAGAGCTGAATTTTTTACTTCTCAATTGAGATTAAAGGCCAAACTTCAATTTCGGACTTTCTGGTGGTACCAAAAATTATTAGGCAAAGTAAGGAAACCATAAAGATCAAGCCAAACAACCGAGCTGATTTTATTCCTTTCTTTGGGGATAATTTCTGATTAGTAATTGGTGGGAAAGGTAAGAGAGCTATGTGTTTTGTAATGTAAAATATGTGGACAGCACATATGACCTCCGCTAATTGCACTCATAGGGCTTTTATGGACCCTAGACCCACTTTCAAGTGCATTAAATATATGTAGAGGAGAAAGACAGGTCTGCTGAGGGTATGAAAATTGGGCCAAGAATTAATACATTTTCAAAGCTCCATAAAGAAATCTACTGGACAGTGGAAAGGAGCAGGCTAGGAATAGTGAAGAAGTCATTGAAATTATTTTTTAAAAGAAGAGGGAGTGAGAATTGGAAAAACTGGGTCATCCATCCATTGAAAAAAAACCTTGAAAGAGATCCAAAAATCCTTAGAAATCCTTGACTTCTTAAAAATGATAAGTGTTTTTTTTTTACCCCTGACAATTGTAGAGGTCTGAGAATTCTCATTTCTATTGAAAAAACATTGAAAAAATGTAGAAATAACTGTAGGTAGCTTAGCTCTCTGGCTATGGTCAGAACTTTTCCACTGTGCCTTTAGGATGCAACTGGAGTTACACGTTATGTGCCATACCAAGTGTTCCATGGATTATTGAATGAGATAGCATTACAAGTACTAGTGTTTTGGTTCAAAAGAAGAAATCCAATGCTTGTGGCCAGGTACCTCAAAAAAGGCAGTAAGGACTTTAAGAAACTCAAGTTTTAAGTTCTGTACTGAGATACTGAAATGAGTTTATGGCTACAAAGAAACAATATGGAAGAACCACCATCTCTTCCCTCTCTGTAAGTCAGGCTGTAAACAATATGGAAATCCCCATTAGCATCTCAGAAATGTAGTTGTCAACATTTTTGCTTGATAATTGCTTGATGTGTTACCTCCTTTACCTCTTATATTTGGAGTGTCTATATGGAGTAGACCCACGGTACTAACCATTCACTTTTTGTGGTCTGCTTTTGTTTGCATAGGAAATTGATGTATTGTTTTTGATAAATATCAGCTCAGGTTTTCACTAAAACTTTTTGTTTAAGTTTCACATGAGGAGGCAAAGAAAAAGAAAAACACCTTATCTAAACAGGATGAAGAAACAAAAAAATTAAATGTATTTGTGAAAATATTGCTGCATGGGATATCTGAAGTTTTACTGCCTCTGTTTCCCTCTAGGACTTTTATGGTGGCACAGCTTATGTTTAAGTCCTTTATCCATCTTGAGTTTATTCTGGTGTATGGGGTAAATTGGTAATCTATTTTCTTTCTTTCTTTCTTTCTTTTCTTTTTTTTTTTTTTTGCATGTTTCTGTCCAGTTCTCCCAACACCACTTGTTGAAGAGGCTATTTTCACTCCATTTTGTACTTCTTCCTCCTTTGTCAAATATTAGTTGACCACAGAGACCTGGGTTTATTTCTGGGGTCTCTATTTTGTTCCATTGATCTGTATGTTTGCAGTTTCCAAAAAACATCTGGAGTTGTATGTATATTACATAAAATGATTTGCTGTCAACTAGTTGCCAAATCATAGAAGCTAGGAGACTTAGAATGTATATCAAAAAGTGCTCTTCAGAAAAAGAATGATTGTACTCCCATGACCGCTGCATGACTACAGACCATGAAGACCTCATGAATCTCTGGTTAGAGTAGCCTTAATTCATGGCCTCAGTGGTACTACCCTAAATTTTCTTTTTTCCTTTGATTGTTGGTGCTGAGAGTGGTAATCATGTCCCCATTTGGTTCCATTGTAGAGCTGACAAATTGAGTTCACTGTTAATTGAACCCATCCCTAGCATTCTTGACACTATATCCATTGCTGGGCCTGTGGCTGAGCTGCCATATTGGATGCATACATAGACAATAAGACCAGGGAACTGTGTCTATAAATTTAATACTGAATAGGAGCCTTGGAAGCTACAGTTTAAAACTTGCTGTCCCCCCCCCCCACTTAATGAAACTTTTCTTTGAAAAGAAAAACACATAAATATAAAAAGACAGGCTGACAAGCACCCTCTTCCTGATACTTAGCCAAGTTGGGATAATCTGGTCTCAAGCCTCAGACATCCTGTTTTCAATAAAATGCCCTCCAGCAGTGGAGAATGTTATCTTACAAGTTTGGATTTTGGAGCTGTTGTGCTCAGAGCCTATAGAGTGGGTTCTCCTTAGGCAGATGTGCTAAAGGGTTGCTGGCAGAGATGGCAGCCTTTCTCCTGTAGTTCTCTCCTCCTCAAAACACCTGGCAGTGTAACCCATTTTTCCCTTTCTGTTTTCATTTTCTCTCTGGGAAAAATAATGATGCATTTTTATGTGAGGCATGTTGCCTTTTTATACTTTTTAAAAATGATGATACATTTTTATGTGAGGCATGTTGCCTTTCTATAGTTTTATTAATATAAAACTTACATACCATCAAGTTCACCTGTTTAAAGTATATGGTTTGAGTATTTTTGATGTATTCAGAGTTGTGCAACCATTGTCAAAATCAATTTTAGAATATTTTCATCACCCCCTACAAAAACCCTATACCCATTAGCAGTCTCATCCATTTTCCTCTAAGCCTTTCAGCCCTAGATAACCTCGATAGATTTGTTTATTTTGGACACTTCATATAAATTGAAATAGGCAGCATGTGGTTTATTGCATCTGCCTTCTTTAATCCTACATTATGTTTTCAATGTTATCCACATTGTAGTATGTATCACTTTTATGGCTAAATAATATTCTGTTTAGCCCTGGCTGGTAGCATGGTGGATAAGGTGCCAGCCTGCAAACCCAAAGGTCACTGGTTCAATTCCCAGCCAGGGCACATAACCAGGTTGCAAGCCAGGTCTCCAGCCAGGTCCCTAGCTGGAGGCAGGTGAAAGGCAACCATACATTGATGTCTCTCTCCCTCTCTGCCTCTCTCCCTACCCCTCTCTCTAAAAATAATAAATAAAATATTTTAAATTAATTAATTAAAGTTTAAAAAATATTCCATTTAATGAATATACCACATTTGTTTACCCAGTCATCAGTTATTGGGACATTTGGATTTTTCCTACTTTGTGCTATTATAAACATTGCTGTTATTAACATTCGTATACCAGTTTTTTTAATGGACATATGTTTCCATTTCTCATGGGTATATACATAAGGACAGAATTGCTGGGTCATGTGGTAATTCTACCTTTAACCTTTTGAGGAAATGCCAGACTTTTCCAAAGCAACTGCATCATTTTACATTGCTACCAGCAATGTTACTGTGTTTTTTAGTTTAGTTGTTTGTTTGTTTTTAATAGCAATCCTAGAGGGTGTGAAGTGGTGTCTCACTGTGCTTTTGATTGGCATTTCTCTTGATGGCTAATACTACTAAATGGCTTTCATGTATTTACTGGCTGTTTGTGTATCTTCTTGGAAGAAATGTTTATTCAGATCCTTTGCTCATTTCTAATTGCCTTACTTGCCTTTTTGTTAATCGAGTTGTAAGATTTTGAAACATATTTCAGAGATGCTTGTCTTTTTAACAATGGTACTTTGCAATTATATGGTATTTTCCACAGTGCGTTTGCCTAGTTCTCCAGGCATTACATATTTTAGCTGCGTTAGCCACTTTGCTAACTATGAATGCCAGCAGAATCTCAGTGACCTTGGCTTCCTTGCTGAGAATGCAGCCTAAGAACAGAAATTTATCACAAATGTATCAGAAGTTTACCATTTAAGCTCCCACCCCCGCTCTTATCAGGGATATGGAGAATCTACATTTAAAGGATTGTATTTTATCATGTTGTTATGTTTTTGTTTTACTTTAGCTTGATTTGGTTTGAGACCTTTTCTTTTTATTTTGCCATATGCATACTTGAGCAGGAACAGGGTAGGAAGCACACATTAAATTGTGAAAATTTCAAGTGAGTTTTATCTAAATAGCATATTCATGTTGGCCTGTGTGATGGGTCAATGAGCTAAAAAGATCTCTCTTTTTAATCTCTGGGATACTTATAAGTACCAATAAAACTTATTCAAAATAATATGTGCTTTAGGGCTCACTTTGGCAGCACATATACTGGAATTGGAGCGATACAGAGAAGATTAGCATGGCCCTTGCACAAGGATGACATACAAATTCATGAAGCATCCTATATTAAAAAAAAAAAAAAGTACGTGCTTTATGTGTGAGCTGAATGTACTACTTACTGTATGTGAAACAACGGGTGTGGAGAATAGTACCCTTTCTGTTTTAGCAATTTATATTGGCAATTTAATAATAAAATAACCCAAAGTGGAAAATCATGAATCTCAATGTAAGAACAAGTTTTAAAATCTTACAAACCTGAGTTTCAAATATATTTTTTTCTATTTCTTAGCTGTGTGCCCTTGTGCAGGGTACTTTTCTTCTGTGAATCTCCATTTGATTGGTGAAGTATATAAAAACTCACCTTCTCACATTATTGTGAGAATTAAATGAGATGATGCACATGAAATGTCTGCATATAAGTGCTCAATAATCTAAGTATGATTTTTCTATTTGAGGATAAGGACAAGTGGGTTTATTAATAGGAAAGGGTACAATAATGATATAGTTTAATCTGGGATGGGTAGCAGAGAGTCCATAGACATAATGGGCTGGGAAAATGAAAGGACTTAGAGCATTTATTTTCTTCTTTATCTGGGTAGCTCTTGGTAGTTTCTTCTCTTGTTTATCTGATTTTTCAAATAGACTATAACCCAGAAGACATTTCTTATAATAATAATCTCTTACAGACTACTTTGTATCTTTACAAGTATTTATTGCTTTTTATTTCACAGTCTACTAAAAAAAGATCCTCTAAAACAGATATATAGTCAGCTTCAATTCCATTTTTCAGATGAGATCACCGAGGCCAAGGGATATTGCCTAAATTCACACAGCAGTTCCGTGAAAGAGTCCAAACTAGAGCTCAGGCCTAATATCCTAACATTACTCTTTTTCTCCCCAGATCATGCATAGTGGGAATGTATTCTGTTGCCTGCTCATTATCTTGGAATTTCTTTCAGTGACTTATTTTGGGCAAGATTTTCCATGATTCTCTGTCTGTTAGGGTACCTGGAGTGTTGTCATTGAATATCTTAAATATTCTATGGGGTCCTGGTGAACAGCTTTGTCTTCCATAGAACACTGATCTGTTGGAAGGACTGCCAAAGACTGGGTGTGCAGACCCCACTTTTAGGGCTGGTATTCTGTAGAAGCTATTTGCAAGGCTATTTTGTATTACCTCAAAGCATTACTTCACAAGAGTGTAGTGAGATCAACATAGGCACCTGGAATGAAGGAAGGACTGTAAACATGTGTAAATAATGTGGTAGATGATTGCCTTTAATTACATTCATTAATGTCCAGCAAGCAGCCCTTGGAATGCTATTTCAACAAACTTTGTATAATGTAGAAGATAATGTTACAGATTTCCAAAACAAAGCTCATAAATCTGCAATTCTATGTAGTCCTAGGCACATGAAGGAAAGTTTATGGGCTTCATGTTTCTATGTAGCTATTGAACTAAGCATGTTTAATCTGATTAGAGCTGCACACTAGCTGTTGCCTACTAGCCTGCACTGGCCTCGATTGCCTGCCTTCACCCCACCCTCTCTCTTCTTCTGTCTCTGGCACTCATTCTCTTTCTTTTTGGTTACAAATAGGTTTGTTTTTATTCAGATGGTCATCAGTGCAAACATTTGTAAGTTTTCATTTGCTTCTTGCAAAACAAAATGGCAGCGCCCGGGAGATTGGAAAAGTTGGATTAGTTCCTTTAGTGAGTAGAGCCAGAGGTCATCAGTTTGTATCTTTTATCCAGTTGGCACATGACCCTGACACTAAAGACAGCATGACCATTTTTGTTTTTGGCTTTTTTGCCTCTTCCTCAGCTACTGCTCAGTAGTCCTCACACATAAAGATCCTCAAGGGAAAAAAGATATCTCCAGGAAAAATTTAGTGCATCATAGTCTTGACAGAATTTTTCCTAAATGCTAGCCGAAAAACTCTCTCCTTCCATTTGCCTTTTATTGTGTTTACAAGGAAAATGTATAACATAATAACAATGATTATATTACATCCAGTAATGAGTAACAACTAGTAATATCTTTTGTCAAGAATATAGAGAACTTTGGATTGGTTTATTATAAACCACTCAACTATGGTTTTAGAACAGCTATGAGTATTTTGTAATCATTTTACCTCACAATTTTGAAATTATAAAATTGCCTTTAAAATGTTACTATTATTCTGGCCAATGAATGGAGGTGTCAACCAATGGCTTTTGGCACTAATTCAATGCCAATAGGAATCCCCAGTTTGGGTTGTGGTGAAGGGGAATACTTTATTCAGTGCAAACAGCTCAGCTGTGGATTAGCATGGCTGGGGAACTGTTCAACTGTCATAGAGCTCAAGCTGTAGAACAGCACAAGTGTGACTCAATTTAGTACTATTAGAACTCAGTTGTGACATAGCGTGTCTGTAGAACAGCAAACCTATGAGATGGCCCAGGAGTGAATTGGCCACCTACAGTGAGGTGGCTCGGGTACGAGGCCACCCTGGTATTGTAGCTTGGCCCCCACTGATGAGATTGTTGTGTCCCAATTCACTAAGGTAGAACAGCTCCACTGTGGCCCAGTAAAATAGCTTTGGTGGTACAGGTCCACCTGGGGAGACACTGTCTTCAGTAGGAGGGGAAGTGAGCTATGAGAGCCCAAGAAAATTCCCTACACTGCTCCCTGATTGGCCTATTCAACTGCAAATAAGACTCCAAATCGCCACAGTTTAATTAGTCCAAAGAGCACTGTTCTGATTAGGCAGAGTGAAGCTGCTCTGATTGATTTGGTTGGTGACGATGCTAATGAGGATTTAGCTGCACAACTCTGATTGGATGGGGAAAGTCTCTGACATATTTGTTGAAATGTGATTTCAGAAAATCCTTTATAATGGTTGGCTCATCTGTCAAAATCATGGTTTGGGCAGGCAGTTCAGTGTGGGAGGCACAATGGTTGCTACGCTTGTTTTATAAATTTGACCCATCAGGCACCAGGACCTCTTTTTTTTTTTTTTTTTTGGTCAACTGTGTGTTTTCCCTAATTAATCTATAACCTGAGTATTTAGTGTACTTTTTGCTGAATCTAAAGATACCATCTTCACCTGACTATTCCCATGCTGGTCTTACTGACTTCAGGACTCAACTTAAAAGCCTCCTTTTCAGAGATGCCTTCCATGACCAATCTTTTCCAAGCTGGTTCTCTCATCAGTCCCTACAATTCTACTTATTCCCTATGAAGCACTAACTCCAATTACTCATGATAAATTTCTTTGTTTCATTATTTATTATCCATCTTTCCCATTACATTGTCAACTTTTTGAGAGCAGAACCATGGTCTCTGTTCACCATTGTATACGTTTTGGGCATGATCAGAGTACTTGGCACATAGAAAATATCTGTTCAATGAATAAATCATAAGGTAAAGTTTGTATTCTCACTCTAAGGTGAATAAGTCTAAACCAGGAATTCTCTACTATGGTTGTGGTGAGAATCATTAGTAGAACCTTTAAACAATGGTAAAGCCATCCCAACATTCTCATTCATAAACTCCAGCTCTAAACTTGAGCATGTGTAGTTTGTAAAGGACCGTAAATGACTCTAAATGCACAGCTAGAGCTAAAACCCTCTTATCAAACTGTATAAATCAACTTACTGATTGGCTAACTTTAGACAAATCACTTGATTTTTCTTCGTCAGTTTCCTCATCTGTAAAGTAGAAACAACAAGAGCTCACAATTTTTTTCTTTTTTTTAATTTGGCACATAGCAGATACTCGTGAGTATTAGTATCAGTCAATTGATCAAAATCACTCCTATTTTCCTCACAATCAATCAGTCATACAGTCTTCACAGTAGTTAATATTATCCTCATTTTCTAAATGAGGAACTGATCTCAGATGTGTCGACATAGCTAGTAAGTGGCTAAGCCTAAAATGACATCAGAGGGGAAAGGTTGAGGGTGTGAGTCAGAAAGCAGCCTCTATGAAGTTTTCCCTTTTCCTACCCTGTGAAGCAGAGGTAATAGAAACAACTGTTGAAGACATAGTCCAATTTTACAGGACTCCTGGCAGGGAGAGTGTTAAAGGCACAGTTCACAACCATGGAAGTGAGTAGCAAAGTCCCTGGCTTGACTTGGAATTTAGACTGTTGTCTTAGCCTTACCCCAAATCTTCATCTCATTTGTTTGAAGGATCCTCCCCCCTCACATGGGAATGCATTTCCAATTTTGTAATTTAAGTCAAGACCAGATTCAGTTAAAATTTACTTTCCTTACAGCTTTTTAATATCACATCTTGGAAAGCTGTACTGATAAACGTATGCACATTCACACACATGGTCTTCTTCTTCTTTTTTTTTTCTTATTCTGATTATAATGCTTCTTGGCTGCGCAAATGTGGGCTCTTTGGAATAAAGATACAATACACTTACTAACCCAAGGAATAAGTTTCCTCCTTTTTGTCCCTGACTCTTTTGGCTGATAATTAGAGCTTTTATCTTTGATATTGTCTCTGCAGCACATTGATCAAGAGACCTGACATTCCCAGAGTCCTGAAATGAGGACTTTTCCTGATTTTTAGGAAGGAGCAGGTGTTATGGTCCCCATAGGAGGGGAGTGCTTGAATGTGTGTTGCCTTTTGCAAAGGGAAGCTTGTAAACTCACCTCTAAGTGAATAGAGTGACCTTGGCTTCATCTGTTTCTGCTGTTGTTCATGCCCAGGTCCTCATGAAGGGATGGACACTTTAGACCTTTCCATCTACTTTGTGGTCAATTACACAGAACTGAAGGTTCTGTTCTGTCATGAATGTTTCAAAATCTGTTAGAGAATAGCAAATAAGTGTATTGATTCCTATCCCTGGAAATTCTGATTCACTCCACCTGACATCAAGGCCACGAATCTATATTTTTAACATTTACTGATTAATTTTGATATAAAGCTATAATTAAAACCCTATAATTGAGCTTGTTCAGTCCCCCACCTCCAGCAATAATTCCCTAAGTT
>PVIW01003908.1:107744-150190 GCA_004026585.1 Noctilio leporinus
GAGAGAGAGAGAGAGAGAGAGAGAGAGAGAGATCAAAAGCATTGAATTCCCTGCCCTGGCTGGTAGCTCAGTGGATTGGCACTGGTCTGCAAACCCATGGGTCGCTGGTTCAATTCCCCAGCCAGGGCACATAACCAGGTTGCAAGCCAGGTCTCCAGCCAGGTCCCTAGCTGGAGGCAGGTGAAAGGCTACCATACATTGATGTTTCTCTCCCTTTCTTCCTCTCTCCATGCCCTTCTCTCTAAAAATAATGGGAAAAATTTTTTTTAATTAAAACACAAAAGCTTTGAATTCCTTTGGGTAGAACCCTTTACACCTCTCTCTTTTAAAGACTGTCTTAAGTATGAAGGTGACTTAATACAAACAATAGACCACTGTGAAATTTTTTCCATTGCAGATATATCCAGAACATTCTGCTTAAATGCTTCATTTCAGTTTGATTTATGTAAAAAATACCTGAACTCCTCAATTAGATTCCGAAGAACAAAGCTAGCTTATATAATTATTTTAAGGTAGAGTAGGCCCTTCTCAAGTGGACATACTCCTTTCTGAGTTAGACTGTGAATGGCAATATTTTTCTAGTTCTCAACTCACTTTGGAGGACATGAACTCATAGTAGTCTCACTGTGGTCACTTAAACAATGGGAAATTATCTCCTGATTTGTTACAAAAGTCAGGAGTCTTAGAATGAAAATGGTACATTTTCTACAACACAGATCTACAACAGATTTTTGTGATTAGTAAAGCTATCACATTGCCATGGGACTGGCAAGAATATGCGGGTTCTTGATCTGCTTGTTGGTGGATGATTCTTTGTTTCTGCTGATGGAGTGATTTGGGAGATGTAGCTCCACTATAAATAAAAAGGTTAGTCTTGAGTGGTGCTTGCCGGTGATCACTTTGCTAACAAGCCGGGTTCTCCTTTAGATAAATAGCTACTCAAATTTCAGTCCTTAGGTAATTTGTGGCATAATTGCAGTACATAGCAAATATATTGAACACCCACAATGAGAACAATTAAGGCTCGAGCAGTGTGTCAGACTATAGTTTTTGGTGGTGTATATAATTCTCCAAGGAAGAGTAGAGAACAGTAAATTGTCCAGCAGCTTCATCTCCATGTGCCAGGTAGAATTGGAGGCTGCACATGTGACCTGTACACTTTGAGGTATTGCCTGACCCCTAGGTATCGTGGTGGAATTTTCCTGGTGTTTGTTTTGTCTTAATGTTTAGGGCTTTTTTTCCCTGCCTATTTGTATATCAACTACAAAGCATGGGATTAATTTGTATCCAGGATTAAGGAGAAATGAATGAACAGATATAAAACAAATGAAAGAGACTGATTCTCTTGTCCAATCACTTCATGAATATTTGTTAGGTGTTCAACAACTCTCTAGCAGAAGCTACTTATTGGGGATACTAGAAAATACATAGTGTCATTGTCCACTATTCACCCAGGCCTCTTCCCCACTAAGAAACTCAAGTCTTCATTACTTCCAAGTTCATAGACACAGGGCACAATTCTTAGATGAGGGTGAACTTGAGCTACATCTTAAAGGAAAGAGCTGGACTTCAAGGCAAGAGGTGTAAGAGAAGGTTGAGGCAAGAATAGTCACGGTCTTGATAGACAAAAGTAAATTAGACGGACTCTGGAAGAAGTATTGAGTAAAAACTTTTGGAGATACCATTACAGAAAAGTAGATCTGAAGATTTTATTTAGAGATAGGGGAAGGAAAAGAGAAAGAGATTATGCAATTGTTCTTGGGTAGAGTAAAGCTTTCTCAAGTGCCCATACTTTCAGAGTTCCACTTCAAGCAGCAATATTTCCCAAGTCTCAGCTGACTTTGGAGAGTATGAACTCACAGTAGTCTCACTGGGGTCACCCCAGCAGTGAGAAATTATTTTCCCTGTGAAAAAGTACAAGTGTTGATAGAAAAATATTCATCCATATCAGGAGTCTTCAGATTGTTTATTGGTTAGTATCAGCATTATTTGCAACAATGATAAGGAATATGGATGGAGTTTCTGCAGGGTTGAAACAGTGAAATGGATTATGGGATGATAGATATAACCAGCCATTTGGTTTTTATAAACAGTATCAATTACCTGAACTCTAATAATGGCATGGTAATCTGAGGTGAATATTAATGTGACTCAAATGACTATCCTGGTCAATTCATCTAAAGGCATATCCCTGGAGTGTGAAGTCTGGTTACTTAGCGCTGAGATTATAGTATAGTGGCTAATGAGGCCAGTATCAGTCAAGGCTAATGATTCCTGCCTGCAACACCTCACTCCTCTTTTGCTCTATGACAACCACGTATTCCTGCTGACACCAGGAAGCAGTTTTATAAACTACATACCAGTACTGGTACCAAATGTTCTGACATGGGGATATGGTGCAGATACATCAAGGAAAGCCATAGTCAGTGATTAGCCCACAGTACAGTCTGTTGTATGGTTCAGAAAATACACGAATCACCCACCACCTATTGACGATAACAGACACTATAACTCTGCACCAGACCTTGTCTTTTGTGAAAAACTGGTAATGATCATGAAAGGCATTTTTGGTATCTACACATATTTCTATCAGACCTCTACACTCTTTCCTTTGTCATTTTCTTGCAAGTCTTCCTTGCCCTCAGCTGACTACCCACTGTTCCTAATGTGGACCCTGATGGCTCCTCCTAAGGGCACTTGTATTTTAATAGAAGACTCTTAAAGGAGACAGAACACTTGAGACTTAAGAGATACATTACCAAAGGTAAAATTTTAGGAATTAGCAACTATATGAAGGTAGATATTTTAGGGGAGGAGAGTTTTCCATGTACCCGTCAAGTCATGTGTGAAGACAACAGCCTCATCTACCTCCATAGTTCCTGCCAATTACTGCTCTCTCCCTGCAAACCCACAAACATTCAAAAGTTCTATGCTTCAGCCACACGCAACTTACATTACCTTTCATCTCTCTGAGACTTCGCATGTTTTGTTCCTTCTGCCTAGAACAGAGCTTTTCAACCTTATTTATCTGATGGCACACATAAATTAAATACTAAAATTCTGCAGTGCACCAAAAATATTTTGTGCTGCTCTGACAAAAAACAGATATAATTTTGATGAATTAACACTGGACAGCTATTGTTGTGTTGGTTGTTGTCACTTTTTTTTTTTTTTTTTTTTGTATTTGACAGCCTATGGCAAAAGAGGTCAGTACCCCTGACCAAATAGTCAGGTATTACATGTTTTTAAAAATTCTTGCAGCGCACCAGTGTGCCACCCACATGCAGCATATCCGTTGAAAATTGCTGGCTAGGAAGCCTCTTTTTCGCAAATGGAAAAATCACCATACCAACTTTGTCCTTATTTTCTATATAACACCTCTTGTTTTGAGTCCACTTACTCATCTCTTTCCTCTATGAGAGAAGAAATTGCCCTCTCCACCTCTGGGTGTCATGCTCCTGGAATATAGTATGCACTTTGAAAATGTTTGAAGGTTGAATAAGCAATGGCCTACATTCTTTTAGGCTCTCAGTTTTCCTTCTAAAAAGGAGAACCAAGTTAAAACTCCTCACTTTGGAGGATGAAGATGGTTTATAAGTGCATGCACAGGCTATTTATTAGTAAGGCAGTACAGAGTTACATAGTTCTTCATGTTAAGTGCAGTGTAAGGTCAGCAAAGCCTACTCCAGAACCAGTTACAGTGTTGATCCCAGCTGGATTGCTTCTTTTCAAGGCTGAGATTTAAAAAAAAAAAAAAAAATGAAACCACCCTATTTTATACCGTGTTAAGATGGTAGGAATTCACTGCTGTCAATTTCAGTTTATCTGATTTCCTTGACCTGCCTGATGAGAATACAGTAGTCCCCCCTAATCAGCACAGGATATGTTCCAAGACTACCAGTGATGCATGAAACCATAGATAGTACTGAACTCTATATATACTATGTTTTTTTATACATAAATATCTATGATAAAGTTTAATTTATAAGTTAGGCACGGTAAAAATTTAACAGTAAATAATAAAATAGAACAATTTTAACTATATACAGTAATTAAAGTTGCGTAAATGGCTTTGGGATACTATTAAGTAGATTAAGGGTGACTTGAACACAGACAATACCACAACAGTTGATCTGATAACCAAGGAAGCTACCTAGTAACTAATGGACAGGTAGTATATACACT
The DNA here is from genome assembly GCA_004026585.1 of Noctilio leporinus. NCBI lineage: Eukaryota > Metazoa > Chordata > Mammalia > Chiroptera > Noctilionidae > Noctilio > Noctilio leporinus. The sequence goes on from PVIW01003908.1 coordinate 111,930, forward strand.
GTGGATACCATGGACAAAGGGAAGACTCAGGAACTAGGTGGGACAGAGCTACATGGTGTAAAATTTCATCATGTTACTTTGAACTGTATGCAATTTAAAATTTATGAATAGTTTGTTTCTGGAAATTTTCATTTAATATTTTCAGAATGTAGTTGATTGCAGGTAACTGAAACCATGGAAAGTGAAACCATGGATAAAGGAGGACTAATGTGTTAACATTCCTGCACTTCTCTGTAGGTGTATCACTTAAAAGATTCCTTTCTTCCCAGTATCCTATTTAGTACACAGAACAACCCGATAAAGTAGGTATTCTTATTTTCTGGAAGAGGAAACTGAGTCTCAGCAAGGTGAAGTGACGTGTTTAAAATAATGTAGCTAGGAAGTGGAGGAGGCATGAACTTAACCTGGTCTTCCTAACTCCTAGTCCATTGTTTTTTTCTGTTGGACCACACTGGGTCAGCCAGTAGGTAGTAAAATTAGGTGGGGAATGGAGTGCCATGTGCGATGTTTGCCTAAATGTGTACATCCTTGCTGGAAGAAAGTCATGTTTATGCTTTATAAGTATTTATTAGTGTTCATTTTTATTTATTGGGCTGCTCATATGCTTCTTAGGGGCAAGGCAAGCCAGGGCAAGTGTAGTCATAAACTTCAGATGCTTTCGTTCAAAGTGGGGCTTGCTGGTTTGAAAAGCACACTTCTTGGTGATAGAGATGGCTTCAATATAAATTTTATTAATTACTGCATCTATGTAGATGGATACTTTCCCAAAAATCCCCGAAAATATTTGTGGTTCCTAGAATATTTTCTGATGTGGATATGCTCTTGAGCATCATGACAACATTTAGCATAATAGAGAATTCTACTAGAAAGTTTCTGGGAGGGCTGCCTGGTACAATGGGAAAAAAATAATGAACTTTGAAAGTGGTTCGATTTAAGTTATAGTCACTCACAGTGTGATCCTAGGCAAATTACTTACCTTATTCTTTGAACTGGAATTTAACTACCCCATCTTGCCTGATTGGTGTGAGAATGAAAATGAGATCCAGCACCAGGGGTCTAGAAGCCACCCAGTAAGTATTACTTCTCTCCTTCCTCTCACCCCAGCTCTGTCCTTCTAGCCATTTAGAAATATGCTTACTGCTCCATGCTGAAATTCACCAGTCTCCTATGTTCTGTCCCACACCCCAATTCTAGGGGCTCCCCAAATGGACAGGTACAGGGTGTTCTGTAGAATATCAGGGGCTATTGCTTAATCTCTTGGCCATTCCTCCCAGTTGCTCTTTGCATGCTCCATACGCAGATGTGCGCCAGGTTTTGGGGCCCACATATGTATCATGCATTGCACTACCTCTTGTACCCAAATCCATCTCAAGGGTGAAAAAACCAGGCTCAAACTTGTCCCTACACCATTTGATAAAAAGGTGGCATGTTAAACTCAATTGGGCTTTATTTATATGAACTAGAATCTTTTTAAATTTTGTTTGATTATATGAACTAGAACCTTCCATCTTTAAGGTACCCCAAAGCATTTTGCAAGGTAATATGACAAGCATGGAGGCCATGCAGGCCAGTATAGTAGCTGCTACCTAACAATTGACAATTAGTTACACCCAGCCTGGAAGCATCAAGCTTGTTTTTATTGGAAGAGCAGAGAGGAAGGGAATGTTAGCTGGTGGTTTTCCTAGGTACCCTTTGTGAAAGTGCCTTTGGCTCTTCAAATTTCACCTGAATAACCAGCACAGGAGAATTTGCGTCAATCAAAAAGCAGAAAGTGAGGGTGCCAAGCTAATGCCAGGGTGATTCCTCAGAACATCGATCAAATAGGCATGACCTGACAATTGGTTTGTGTCCTCCACCTCCTTTTCCCTCCTCTGATCTTTTTTCAACTTTTTGTCTTGTTGTCCCCTTTCTCCACTTGCAGCATATTCTTTAGAGGATGTCAGTCAAAGGGTGGATAGTGTGTCATTTTAGGGTAATCACTATTATTTTCACCTTTCTCATTCCACACCATCACACTATTGCATTTACAGCAGGAAATATTTGGAAGTGAAGTTGTAACAGTGTCCTAGACTTCTTCCTCTTTAGTAGCACTCAAATCACTTGTAACTTACTTGTTCAAATTTTCTTATTCCAATAAGATTCGTGAAAGCAAGGGCTATGACTGTCTTACTCACCTCTCCATTTTAGTGCTTGGCAGGCACATATAGTAAACCCTCAAAAATGCCTGTTAACTGTAAATTAATAAGTATTTAAGAACTCCATTTCTGGTATCTTTTGTTCCTGCCTTGATTGGAAGCAGCCAACCACACCCCATGTGGAGGCTACCTTGTTTATTTCCATATCCCTCAGAGCAAATTTCAGCTCAAGGCCTTGCAAAGAAATGAACTGAACTCCTCCTCCTCAGGCCTTCTGTTTGGTTTGGATTTGAAACTAGACTTGCATTGGTTTTTGTCTGCCTGCCAAGAGTCCTCTTCTCTTGCATTCACATCTGTATCCTTTGGGAGTCCCATAAAAGGAAGTTTATCGTGGACATACATTTACTGCAAGCTGAATTTGAAGGTGAGTCTTTCCCATCTGGGTCCCACAGATCATGGCCTGTGCCTCTCTAAAAACAGAATAAATTATAGGACTGCTCTCATGCCAAAGGAGCCTAAGATTAGCCATGGCAGATGTGTTATGGTGGGCAGGTGGATGGCATTCAGGTAGCCAGTTTCTCCTCTTTTCTCTCCCTTGCTTACTTACACAGCTGAGTGGTGGAGCTGAGCTTCTGGAAGAGGAACTGGACCCTGGGTGGGTGAATATTTGTTTCCAGTAGAAAAACTTTGAATACATTTGGGTTGCCAACCTCATTTGAAGTTTCACTACTACTTAGCCATAAGAAAAGATAAAATATCGCCATTTGCAAGAACAAAGATTGACCTTGAGAATATCATGCTGAGCAAAATAGGACAGAAAAAGTTAAGAATCTTATGATTTTACTCATCTGTGGGATAAAAACTGAGTAACCCATGAACAAACAAGGAAAACAAACAAAAATTCATTGACATAGACAACAGTATGGTGGTTGCCAGAGGGAAGGACATGGTGAGTAGTAAAGGGTAAAGAGGATCAAATATATGGTGATGAAAAAATATTTGACTTTGGGTGTTGAGCACACAATGCAACTTGAAGATCATGTACATAGAATTGTACGCTTGACACCTATATAATCTTATTAACCAATGTCACTCCAATAAATTTAATTTAAAAAAAAGGGAAAAAGAAACTGGAGGCCTGAAGAAACCTCCCCCCACCACAAATTGATTTTTCACCTTTTAAAAGCTTCATCTTTACATCTTTTTTTTTTTTTTAATAGTTCATTGAGGTCATAATTTTTTTTTCTTTTTTTTAATTTTGTTGTTGCATTACATCCATCCCCTTTTTGCTCCCCTCTGTTCCCCTCCCCACCCACCCATTCCCCCCCAAAGTCAATCCCACCTGTTGTCCATGTCCATGGTTCCTGTCTAAACTGCTCCCCTTTCTTGCCTCTGCCTCCCCCCTCCCCCAACCCCTTTCCCCCTGACCACTGAAGGCCTATTCCTTGTATTCATATATTTGGTTCTGTTTTGCTTGTTGTTAGTTTTGTTCATTATTGTCCTGTAATGGGTGAGATTATATGGTATTTGTCCTTCACTGACTGGCTTATTTCACTAAGCATAATACTCTCCAGTTCCATCCATGTTGTTGCAAAGGGCAGGAGTTCCTTCTTTCTTTCTGCTGTATAGTATTCCACTGGGTAAATATACCAAAGGTTTTTGATCCAATCATCCACGGATGGGCATGTAGGCTGTTTCCAGCACTTGGCTATTGTAAATAGTGCCGCTGTGAACATAGGGGTACATAGGTTCTTATGAATTGGCATTTCAGTATTCTTTGGGTATAGACCAAGTAGTGGAATTGGCAAGGATGTGGGGCAAAGGGAACCCTCGTGCACTGTTGGTGGGAATGCAGGCTGGTGCAGCCACTGTGAAAAACAATATGGAGTTTCCTCAAAAAACTAAAACTGGAACTGCCTTTTGACCAAATTCATTTCTATTCTAGTTCAGGACTTTGTAGACTCTGCTTTTCCTCTCCCTTCCAGATTATTCCAAGTAGGAAAATCATCTTTTAAGGCAGAATAGAAATCTGGAATTCATCGTTGGTGATAATGTCTCTTAAAATGTAATTGGAGATAGTGTTCCTCCATTAAGTTCTGGTGTCTGACCACTGTTCAAATAAATAGTAAAATGCAAATGACAGGAAGTTGGCTGGGTTTTAAACCCTGTTTTTGCCTGTAATTGTCACTGTGACCTTTGATTTGCTTTTTCTGCAATTTCACACTGATCCCAGAATTCTCCTTCTGCTTCTGCATTTTATGTTGGAGTTTCTTCCAGGTGTCAGATCAAACTTAAGCCAGCCATGTAGATCTGCATGGGCCATGGGCCTGAAATAAAGCCTGAGGGAGGGGGAGTCAAAGCTGTGAGCAAGAAGCAAGTATATTACTAAAACCGAATTTTGGCTCAGAACTTTGGGCCTAGGAAAATGACCTGTCATCTTGTCACAGTTGACACCAGTAAGTGGGATGAACTGGAAATTTCTGCTGACTGACTGCATGGAAGAGAATAGAGAGAATAAGGTCAGAATACATATCTCTGTAAAGCTGAGTGCAAAAAAAAAAAAGAAAGAAAGAAAGAAAGAAAGAAAGAAAAGAAAGAAATCACATAGAATGAGAAAAATGGGTTTAGAAGTAACAGGATTATCACACACTAGAGTGTGAGGAATAAATTGGACGTTTTGATTTCTCCTGAATGTATTTTTGAATAAAATACTCTTTTTTTTTTTTTTTTACTGTAAGTGTATCAGGCTTGCTTTCCTTCTCCAGCTGCCATGGCAGATGAAAGCTGAATCCTTACAGTTAACTTGGCTGCATAGGTTGTGCACCTTGATAAGCACTGTGTCTCTGCAAGTACAATAAGGCTCATTCAGCAGGTCTCTCTGAGGAGGCAAGCTCCTGAGGATACATATCCTCTACATGAAGGTACATGAGGAAAACCATGTTTTAGCATTGTTTAATCAAACATAAAGTCCTCAAAGGGACTTGGTGGGTGACGTGGGAAGAGCCATGAGATGGAAACCACAAGCTTCAAGGGCATCTTTGCAACAATGCCACTCCCCAACTTCCCTATAAGTTGTCATTGCCCTCTCCTTTGTTCCCACTGCTGACACCATTTGTGGAATAACTCTTGTCTTAAATAAGCAAAATATATAATCCCCTAAGTGACCAAAGAAGAGCTCTCTAGAAAAACTCTCCATAGAACTATTTTCTTCGCTTCAGGGGTGATTCTCTTTACAGAAGTAGAGAATTTGGGGAAAAGGCTAGGAGGTATATGCTTGATTTAAAAGACAATATTATATCTAAATGTGAAACTAAAGTGATACATTCAAGAGTAATGCTTTGCTGATGTGGAGCCCATTGGAAAACCCACAGTGCTATTTGACTAACTATAGCTTTATTAATAAAGAACTTGTGGTTTGGGTATTCATTGAAATTAGCCACTTTAGTCCTGACTGGCGTGACTCAGTAGATTGAGAGCTGGCCTGCAAATCCAAAGGTCACGGGTTCAATTCCCAGCCAGGGCACATAACCAGGTTGCAAGCCAGGTCTCCAGCCAGGTCTGTAGCTGGAGGCAGGTGAAAGGAACCATACATGGATGTCTCTCTCCCCCTCTGCCTCTCTCCCGTCCCTTCTCTCTAAGAATAATAATAAAATCTTTAAAAAAAAAGAAATCAGCCACTTTAGGTTTATATGGATATGTGAGCATCTGTGTGTTCACCACTGTCAGCTTTCACTGGAGGTTGGTGATGGCAGAAACACCAACTAAACCTTAAGTAAGTGTGTAAACTCTATTTAGACAAGGACTCAGGGAACCATTATCTTCATTTTCATTTTCTTAAAAGATTTTAAATAAGACCTTATTTAATGGGAAGCTCCTTGAATACATTTCAAATAAGCTTTGATTCAGATACATTTACCTCTCTAACTATTATATAATAAGCACATAATTCTGGAACTTAGGAAATGTGTTTCTCTTTGTATATTTGACATTCTTAAGAAATTGTAAAATGAATTGATTACATAACACATCGTGCTTCCTGTTGATACCTTATTTTAGCAATATACCTAGAGAAAATGTTTCTTTAATCTGCTAGGTATGATTGGTAAGATTGAAAACACATCTATTTTAATTATGCCAATATCAATTATAAAGATGTTTGTGGTATTTTTATCATATAGAGCTTTGTGCATATCTTAAAATGAATAATTACCTTAAAATGAATAATGACTCATTGAGTCATTACTGAGTTTTGGTGCCTCTTGTTGTGACAGCATAGCAGTGTGAATAAATGGAAAACTGAGAAAGCCCAAGGAAATACTGCTCTGCAATTTCTAGTGTTAAAACTAAAATAGTACTAAGGAAAAAGAATATAATTTAACTACTCCCAAAGTCTACAATATAACTCTTACTTTGATAATGTCATTCTAACTCTATCTACTTCAATTCATTCCCAGCCAACTTAGGAATCAATGTTCCACTGTTTCATCACTGTTAGGACTATTGTTTTACTTCTCCCTTTAGTTCTTAAAAGGCAGAGCATTGTAAATTCCCTTAGTCAAACTCCTTCCTATTTGAGTTTTTAAACATTTTTACTTTTTTATTGAAGTCCCAAGTCATCTTTCGTGAAATATGCATCTTTCAAGCTTTTTATCTTTAGCTGCTTCTCTGAATTTTTTACCTTACTTGACTTTCTGGACTTCTTAGACTAGTAGCTTTGGGTTTTCTATAATTGGTCCCAGTAATATGTTTATTTAAGTGATTACTTAGTCATTTGATTCTTTAAAAAATCCAGAAAACTTTGTTAATTAGGCAACAGACTGTTAAGTCATTTCACAGAACAATGGGAAATGCACATGGAATATTTTCTGTTATGTTTTTCCTCCAAAAGTAAACTAATATTTTTATAAGATTGAATATATTTTTATAACTCATAGGTGGTTTTAATTTAGAAGACACATTTAAGGGAGCAATTAATTAATTCTAATAAAGGTGACTGTTTTTGCCTATTTGCTAACCTCCAGGTATCACAAGCCTCTAGTCAGAAAGAACCAAAGAATGATTTGTCTGTGTTAAAGCTTTTGGAAGAGAACTATTCCCCATGTAATAGACCAGTTATGAATTATTAGGGCTATTTTATCATAACATGTTGGTAAACAACTGATCCCCTAAATAAGCAGATCTTTATAATACTATTTTTTCATGAAAATGAAAAACAAAAAAAGAATACTTTAACCAGATAAGCATTTGTAGCTTCGCATTAACAAAACAAACCAATCAAAAAAACTTACAGTGGTGGTGGTTTTTATTTTAAATTACTATAAAACTTTTATTCAAATTGGTGCGAGAAACTTAAAATATTGGCTTATGGGATTGATTCACTCTTCATCTTCTTCTTCCTATCTAGTGATAATTAGGAAATGAAAATCTTTCCTACTTTTTAAATCCCTAAAAATCTTTCAGTATAGAATTCTATAGTACATTCCAAAGGAAGACAGTTACCATTTCATCTCTGCACGAGTTGTGGCTTTGATTTTAGACTAGACTATCTGTGAAATTAAAATGAGCTTCAACAGTGCTTAAACATGACTCTCTTAAAAGATTCTGAGCAAACAGATGACTTGAAAACTCTTTAACTTGAACAGTTAAAAGGACAGTGGAAGGATTGTTGATGGATACTTATGTCACAGCTAATGCTTTTTTAGTAATTCAAGATTTTAAAAACCCTTATACTGAATATTGACAATTTAAGAATAAAATGAGTTTAAGGAAAAGAATCATGGCCTACCCTAGTCTGATTATGTAAAACTCTTTTATGATGGTTATGGGATAATATGATCTATAAGTACTGTAAAATGGAAAGGATAATCTTAGTTTTATAAAGCTGTCTTTGTATTTCATTCTAATTCAGATGAATATCATGTTAAATCTAAATAATTTGTCTCTATATTCATTATTGTATGTTTCCCATGGAATTAACAAAATTCTATAGGAGGACTTTTAAATTCATTAGGTCATGAGATTTCTGAATTGGTGATAGATTTCCGAAAGGTGACAGGTCTATCTGTTCACTTAAATTCAAGCATTGAAAGACTGTTTATTCTAATTACTATACATAAAAGTTTGTATTTTCTCATGCTTTACTAATCCTAGCAATCTGGGTTACCTTTACTTTTTTCCTTGTTTTGCTCTGCCTACTCTGGTTTTTAAGAATTTCTTTTATTTTTCTTCAAAACATAAAGAAGGAGACTAAAATACTATTAAGTTACTAATAGCACAAGTGAAATAAGTCAGAGAAAGGCAAATACCATATGACATCACTTATATGTGGATTCTAAAAAAGCTGAACTTGTGGAAACAGAGATTTAGCCAGGGGCTAAATGGTGGGCATGGAGGGAGATGTTGGTTAGAGAGTACAAGTTTTAAGTTATAAGATGCATAAGTCCTGGAGAGCTAATGTACAACATAGTGACTTTAGTTAAAGATAATGTATTGTTACTTGAAAGTTGCTAAGAGAGTAGAATCAATGTTCACAGAACAAAAATTACAGTGATTACATAAGATGATAAACATGTTAACTGACCTTATTGTAGTCATTATTTCATAATAAATAAGTATCAAATCATTGAGTTGTACATCTTAAACGTTCACAGTGTTATATGTCAATTATATCTCAATTAAGCTGATGGCAGTGTGGGGGCGGGGAGTTATTACTAGCATAGTGTAGCTCAGTGGTTTTCATTGAGGTTAAGTTAGCCCTCTTTAGTTCCATGACATTTGGCTGTGTGTGGAGATATTTTTATTACATCTGGGATAGGACAGTGTTCTTGATATCTAGTGTAGAGGTCAGGGATACTGCTAAACGTACTGTAATGCACAAAGCAAGCCCCCACAACAAAGAATTATCTGGCCACAAATGTCAACAGTGTGGAAAGTGAGAAACCCTGGTATAATGGAATCTAAGAATCTTGGAATCTAATCTCAGCTCTACCACATAACCACCAAGTAATTTATTTAATGCTTCTCTGGGACTGAGTCTTCTCATTGCAAAATGACAGATTGAATGACATGATCTTAAAAGAATGTTCCAGCATCAAGAGCTTATAAATCTATGAAACCTCTTGATGGTCTCTTTTCTATCAAGGAGAGGGTTTCCTTGATAACATCACTTTTTTCTTTGTTTAGCCTTCTAGATGATGTATTTTACTTTGTTTTTCAACTAATTTTTATTTTTAATATATAAGCATTTAAAAACCTATTTTATGCAGTTATATTATTTTTTTAATATATAAAAATTCTATTTCTTTTCAATTGATAAAAAATAGTTTCAAATTATGATCTCTCGGTTTTATATATTTGTAACTGATAATGAGTATCTTTTAAACATTTTTTGTATTTTTAAATTAATTTATGGTTGTTATATTACAATTGTTTCATTTTCCCCCCATTACTCTCCCCTGCCCCGCCCATCCCATCCCCTCTTCCACAGTCAATCCCCCACTCATTATCCATGTCCATGGGCCATTCATACTTGTTCCCTGACTAAACCCTTCACATTCTTTCCTCCACCTCTTCCCCTCCTCCCACCCCTCTGCTCCTTTTCTCCATGTCTCTGGTTCCATTCTGCTCATCTGTTTGTTTTGTTCATTAGTCTCCTGTGTTAGGTGAGATCATATGGTATTTGTCTTTTGCTGCCTGGCTTATTTCACTAAGCATAATACTCTCCAGTTCCATCCATGTTGTTGCAAAGGTTAGGAGTTCCTTCTTTCTTTCTTCCATATAGTATTCCATTGTGTAAATGTACCACAGCCTTTTGACCCATTCACCCACTGATGGGCACTTAGGACAGGGGAAGTAATTTTATTTGTTACATCCAAAGTGTATAAGATGCTCAGTGAAAAGTTGCATGGCATAGTGTGTTCACCACTGAAACGAGACACTGAGAATGGGTTTGCTTTAAATAGCTGGTTGGGGAACTAGAGACAGGTCACTAGGTCAGAAAGCCCATTTTGAGCGATTGTTAAATTACTAACATTGTGTTTAAATGTTAGAGCCTATATCTGTCTTATAATTACTAAAATGTAAGAGCCTTGATGAGGGAGACAAGTGTTTTATTAATCTCTGAACTTATGCTGGTCCCTCTACCCCTGTGCCTAGCACTGAAGAGGAACTCAATAAAATCTGTTCTATAGTAAAAATAACAGGTGTTCACAAAATTTATTATTTGACAAATGAATATAATTTAAAGGGCATTTTTACTGCTTAGAACTACAAGTAGAGTTTCAGAGATTTCACAATACTAATTAATTTATTTCAAAATAAGTATGAAGATAAATGACAAACCCAAATAATGAATTGGTTTTATTTATTTTAGTTTCTTGTGTCAAACATAATTTTCACGTATTATTGCCTATAGAAACTGTTAAATAAATTCTGCTATACTCATAAGATGGAATATGATACAACCATTAAATCAGGCAGAAATGTGTATGCTGCCATAATATATTGTTGAGTGATAAAAACAACTTTCAGCCCTGGCTGGTGGTGCAGTGGATAAGGTGCTGGCCTGTGAACCCAAAGGTCGATGGTTTGATTCCCCAGCCAGGGCACATAACCAGGTCTGCAAGCCAGGTCCGTAGCTGGAGGCAGGAAAAACACAACCATACATTGATGTCTCTCTCTCCCTCTCTGCCTCTCTCCTTTCCCCTCTCTCTAAAAATAATAAATAAAATCTTTAAAACAAAGTATTTAGGAGGAAAACCATCTCCAATTGAATTGGATGGTTTGGAGACACAAAAATGGTCACTTGAAAAAAATATTCAACAAACACTACTTAGTTCTTATAATTTTCTAACAGCACATATTATAACTTTTGGTAAAAATATGCTTTTTAAATATTTTTACTTTAACTTTCAAGTGTAAATTGTGTGTGCTTTTTAAAATTTTTTATAAGACTTTATTTGAGCCAAGCTCCAATTATATGAACTTTTAAAGTAAATTAAATGGATGATTTCAGCCAGATCACCATAAAACACATGGGATAAGAGGTTATGCAGCATCTAACAGTCTGTACCTTTTCTTATTGTTTACTCATAAACTGGGGAAGAAAAACACATTTTTGGTCCTTTTATTTCCCAAATAATTCTCTGTCTCTCCAGCACAGTTGTAAGCTGATTGATAGTGAAAGCTGTGTGTGTCTTTTATCTTATATCTTGCATCTTGTATTTAGATACTAGGATTTCATGTTTCAAAGAAATCTTAAGTGCCATCTACTCAGCCCATTCTGTCTTCTAACATTTGTAATTCCCTTACAGTAGGAAATACTAAGTACAGAGTAGGCACTCAACAATGTAGTTATTTAATAATTTAGAAAAGATACTTTTTAAAGTCCCACTGTATAATGGGCACTTTGGGATTTATTGCTTTATTGTTTACAGACCTATATAACACTGTAAAAAAAGTCTCTTTTAAGAACATTCAAATGTTTACATGAGTGGCTCTTTTGTTACTTTCAGTTTTTTCAGATTGTATCCACAAGTAATAGATTCTTGAAAAATTTACCATTAACCCAGAAGATTAGTACAGAGCAATGATTGAGAAGTAGAACCATCAACTGTTTCAAAAGAAAGGGAGCTTCTAGATGATTCGATCCAAACTCCTCATTTTACAGATAGGTGAACTGAGTGAGGCCTGCAAAGTTAAGTTGGAAACAAGATCATGATCTTTTTAAAGTTTTCTCTAGACTTTTTACATTACTATAAACAATGTCTATTTAGAAATGATAATCCCTATTTCATAATTATTTCCCTGTTTTAGAGTAACAAGCTAAACCCATTTTGTCCATTTTAGTACAAAAGTATTTTATGCAGATTGAATTTTTATGTATTTTTAAGAATGTTAAAAGTCTGTTCCACCTAGATGAAATTCTATCTTCACTGATAACTTACTGTGGTAGACAGAATTCTAAAATTATGGCAGTCACCCTGTCCTTGTATGATACCCTCCTCTTTGAGTACAAGTAGAACCTGTGAATATAGTATCATTCTCATTATTGGCATGGTTGGCTTTAAGAGGGGTCTAATCACACAAAACCCTTAAAGGGAGAGACTTTCATTTCACTGGTAACACAATAGAGAGTGATCCTTTAGGAGTGATCACTAGATGACAACCAGCAAGAAAATAGGGACCTCAAACCTGCAGTTACAAAGAAATTAATTCTATGAACAACCAGTGAACTTGGAAGTTGATTTTTTTTCCCTCGTTACTTCCATATAAGAGATCATTCTGGTCAACATCTTGATTTTGGCTTTGTGAGACCTTGAGAAGAGAACCCAGCTGAACCCACCAGGACTTCTGAATTATAGAACTATGAGATGATAAATCTGTGTTATTTTAAGCTGGTAAGTTTGTGATCATTTGTTAAGCAACAATTTAAAAAATACATCACTATGTTATCTAAGGCAAGCCATTTATCAAGCCTCTTGTGCCTCAGTTTCCCTTTGACTCATAATGGAAATACCTTACACAGCCTTGAAATTGTAGTTTTGAAATCTGCATCCACAGCAATAGGACATGCATTATTAATTTTGCTAGTATTACCAATAACAACTTGGGTTCTTCCTGGCCTATAAAATCATTTTCACCAAAAGATTAAAAAGCAAAGGAATATAATTTGACCCTAAGTAGGCTTTCCTACAGTTTAATTTTAGGATAAACAGGCCGCATGGAAAAGAGGGAGTCTGGAAAACTTTCTATTTGCATCACATATTATTGAGAATTCTCACTATACCTTCCACTGTAGTAAGCTTTATAGATGGTACCAAAGGGAAAGGAATCAGACATGGTCTTTGCTTACAAGTGATATGTAATGTAGTAGAAAAGAGAAGATATGGGGTCCCACTAAAATACTCCAAGATAAAAAGTGTTTAATGCCTTGAGATGAAAAAACAGTTTGCTAAGAATTCCAAGGAGGTTACCTATGAACTGGCCCTTCAGGAATAGTTGGGATTTGAGTACCAGAAGACTGAGAAGGAAAGGCATTTCAGCTAGAGGAAAGAGCACAAGCAAAGACATTATAACCTAGAAGGTCACGTGGGGAAATAAACAAGTAGTTCAGTATGACTGAAATATAGCATGCTTAACTGTAATAAGAAGTTAGTTTGAAAGAATAGGTTTTGGCCAAATTATAAAAGATCTTGATTTCTAGATTAAGGAGCTTGGGTATTATCATATGGTTTAAAACAGAAGGGTAAAGTAATCAGATTTGTGACTTATGAAGAAAATTATGGTGGAAATGTGGATAAGGATTGATGGTGAAGTGTGAAGGGTGATGAGACAGGGAGACCTGTTAAGAGGGAACAAAAGTGAGGGATGATAGACACATTATTTAGGACAACTGTTTAGGGAATGAGAAGAGGGACAATGTGCGAGGGGAGTCACAGAGGTAAAACGAACGTAGCATATTAAGAAAGCAAAGCTCAAGAGGTTGGTCAGGTGCTGAGATGGGCAAGAGATACACCACAAGGAAGTATCAGAGTCAGCGTTAGCACACAGTCTGGCTGTAGAGCTCTTGTTTAACCATTATCATTCACTGTTGAGAGGGTGGTCAACAGGAATATTCAGAGAAGAGAGCCTTTTGGACAAAAGCTGCATTTTTTTCCAAAAGATTTTTATTTTTAGAGGGAGGGATAGAGAGAGAGGCAGAGAGGGAGAGAGACATCCATATATGGTTGCCTTTCACCTGCCTCCAGCTACGGACCTGGCTGGAGACCTGGCTTGCAACCTGGTGATGTGCCCCGGCTGGGAATCGAACCAACGATCTTTGGGTTCGCAGGTCGGCACCTATCAGCTGAGCCATCTGCCAGGGCTCAAAAGCTGCTTTTTGATTGAAGGCTAAGAGTTACTGTGGGATATAAGTCTGGGTGTGGGGAGGGGGGGGTGGCGACACGCGCATTCGCGCACATGTGCTGCTTCTAGGGGTGTAAATGGGGAGCATATTAGGCAAGGCCACGGCAGTGGGGTCTTTGAGCCACAAGCACTCACCTGCTCCAAGGTGAGGGTTTAGAAATTTGGATCAGTTCACTGGACATTGACACATCCTACACCGTCATTGTCCTCAGAGAGGTTAAAGAGACTCCATTTCACAATGCTGAAGGTTACTTTTGGATTCCACATTTGTTTTTTCCTAGTCTGTTCTAAAGATGTGCTAACTCTCTGCTTGTCATTCTCTCTTACAACCGGCAGGTATAGCCTAATCCACTGGGAAATATACAACACTTGCAGGATAGGGGCTTGGGAGGGTTCTCAAACAGTCTGTGGCAGGATTTGTGTCATGTGATCCCAGGATCAGGTATATAGAGTTCCCTGGCATTTCTGTTGCAAATTCAGATTCCTAGACCCTGCTTCCAACTTACTGAGACTCGGCAGGAATTCAACATTTATAATAAGCATAAGCATGTCTTTTTTTCAGTAAATATAAAACAGTCATTTTATTTTTATTTGCTATTTGAAATCCCCAAATAAATTAGTTATTGTGCCAGAATAATCAAGCAATTATGGTATTGAATATGTTACTCTGAATGATTCTTCTCCCAAAGATTCTGATTGTTATCCTCTTGCATCCACCCTGCTTGATTCTTATCAGTCTAGACCATTTACGTAAAGAATGAGAGTAAGGTTCCTTATCTCAATGTAATGAGAACATCCAAACATGTAGAGAAATTTTATGAGTCCATTTGAACCAAACTGGCAACACATGTTGGGAAGCAAGATTTCAAATACTCCAGAGAATAACAGTTTTGCAGCTTCTTTTATGCAATTGAGTAAACAAGGAAAAGGGCTCATGGATATGGACAACAGTTGTGGTGATTGCTAGGTGGAGGGGGATATAAAGGGACTAAATGGGAATGGGAAAAATGTAATAAAGGTTAAGCTTTTAAAAAATTGAGGGAAGGTAAGGCAGATTTCATGGTAGTGGGAGGAAGCAAGGTGAAGATTGGATTACAGGATAGTTAACAAGATTGTGTACTCTCTTCAGGGTGGTTATGGCTTATTTCAAAGGTGTAAGGACCTAGATGCAGAGAAACCATAGACAGGGCTTGCTTAAGGCAAAGTTAAACCTTTTACTAAAAAGTTATATGCTTCAGATGTGACTACCCACCATGTCCTGCCCACTTAGGAATTTATGATCAGATCACTCTATGAGGTTACTTTCCATAGACATTCTTTTTTCATTCACGCTACTGTCATGAAAAATTATCCCTCTTGTCCTGGCTGGTATGGCTCAGTGGATTGGCACTGGCCTGTGAACCCAAAGGTCACTGGTTTGACTTCCCAGTCAGGGCACATAACCAGGTTGCAAGCCAGGTTTCCAGCCAGGTCTTTAGCTAGAGGCAGGTGAAAGGCAACCATACATTAATGTTTCTCTCCCTATCTTCCTCCCTCCCTGTCCTTCTCTATGAAAATAATGAATACAATCTTTAAAAAAAATTAGAACCCTGGCTCATGGCTCAGTGGAGTGGTTCAGTGGATAGGCACTGGCCTGCGAACCCAAAGGTCGCTGGTTTGAGGTCCCAGTCAGGGCACATAACCAGATTGCAAGCCAGGTCCTTAGCTGGAGGCAGATGAAAGGCAACCATACACTGATGTTTCTCTTCCTCACTGGGTCCCTCCCTTTTCCTCTTTCTAAAAATAATAAAATCTTTTGAAAAATTATCCCTCTTGACTCTTAACAACTTATGTGTCACTGTAACATGATCACACCAAGTTAACATTAATATTAGCATATTCAACGACTGCCTGAAGAAATGTGGTCCTGACTTTTAAAGAAATTGACAGCCCTGGCTGGTGGCACACTAGATAGGTGCCAGCCTGCGAACCCAAAGGTCACTGGTTCAATTCCCAGCCAGGGCACATAACCAGGTTGCAAGCCAGGTCTGTAGCTGGAGGAAAGTGAAAGGCAACCATGTGTTGATGTCTCTCTCCCTGTCTGCCTCTCTCCTTTCCCCTCTCTCTAAAAATAATAAATAATATCTTAAAAAGAAAGAAATTGAAAAAATATTCTTTACATTTTTCTTTCTTTTGTGAACCTTTTATATTGGTAGTAGAATAGTTTTCCTTGCTTGCCATCATTGCCTATTTCAGAAGAGGGGTCTTGATTCTATGTTTTTTTATGTTCTATTTTTTATTTTTACATGTTTTCAATTAGTTTAAATTCAATATTATTTTGTGTTAGTTTCAGGTGTACAGTGTTGTAGTTAGACAATCATATACTTTACAAATACCCCCCACCCGGTATTTCTAGTACCCACCTTGCACCACACATTGTTATTATAATATTATTGGCTATATTTCCTGTGTTGTACTTTATATCTCATTACTATTTTGTAGCTAGCAATCTGTACTTTTCAATTCCTTCAGCTTTTAAGTCACTTCACACCTGTTAGAATGGCCATTATCAATAAAACAAGAAACAGTGTTGGTGAGGATGTGGAGAAAGGGGAATCCTTGTGCACTATTGCTGAAAATACAGATTGGTGCACTGTGGAAAGCAGTATGGAGTATCCTCAAAAAAATATGGAACTGCATGGTTTTTGAACCTTCTTTCCAAGGTTGATTGTCATGGTCTACTTGGAATGGACTCCTTCATTTTAGTCCCCTCAGTGATCAGTATGAGGAAGGGAAATTTGTGGTTTGGGGATGGTTAAGTGAAATCCAAAAATAATGAGGAAAGCATTTTCTTCTTGGGGAATGAATTTGGTAAGAATCTCAGGCATTGGAAAGCACCAAGGTCTCAGCCTCAGGCACTCCCAAAGGATTCTCCAAGTGGCCTGTGTTGCAGAGGATACCATTGGAATTGCCTGTTAGTCTTGAGAAAATACATATGCATGGTTGTGGGATGATTCACTCATCCAGTGATGGTTCCACTTTCATTGTGGACAGACTCTAGAGAGCCAGCTTGGCATGCAAGTGTGTTCATTCCACCCTGGACTGTTCTTTATGAGAAAGCATTTGTTGAGTGGTTTACCATTTTGTTTTTACAGCCACTTTTTGAAAGCTATGAGATAGTCATCTTGCCTTTTTATTTGTCTGAGAAAAGCAGTTTTTACCTTACTGTTATGGCTGCCACACAGAAGAGAAGTAACTCCAGGAAACCGTATTATTTCCTTCAATTTCCCCAGAGGCTGTTTAGGAGCAGGAAAGAAACATCAAATGTGAGAATTACTAGTTTATAGTTGCCCTAAACTGGATATGGGATATTTTGTTTTTCAGGTAACATAATGGACAGATCATTAGTACACCTTCATTGAAGCAAGTTTGTCCCTGTCATGTGCCAGGCACTATACTAGGAAGGCATTCTGTTAACAGAGATGATACAAATTCCTGTCCTCTAGGTGTTTTCTGTCTCACAGAGAACAAAAAAATATATATACAAATTGCTATTTTTTAAATGTCATAGTGTATGAGATTATTAAGTACTGAAAATGTGATTGATCCTGAGGGAAAAAGAGTGATAATGAAATGTTCTCAACAGAGGTCAAGTTGAGGGAAGAAAGGCACCTCATAGAGGAACTAGCACAGAACATGCTAGTACATTGAGTTTGAGGAAATGGCAAAATACAGGTAGTTGATAATGTTCCATGTTTGGTTACAAAGGACTTTGAATGTCATCCTAGAGATTTTTAGCTTTTTCTGGTGAACAAAGTCTTCGAAGGATTGAAAAAACCGGACTTCCTACATATTATGAACTTCTTAAGTACCTGCCACCAAGGCTCAGCAGTCACTAGTTTGTAAGTTATTAGAAGGATTTTAAGCGGAGATGTGACCAAGAATGATATGCAAAGTGGTGAAACTAGAGGTAGTGAAAGTATTCAAGAGGCTATTTCTTAAATTTGGTAATAGGTGGGCAGAAAAGGATGGACAGTATGTTCACTGAATGGTTCTAGGGATTGCAAATGTACATATAACTTGAATGAAGCAGTTCAGGCCTTCTACTGGCAATTTGTGCATCTCATTAACAAATGAATAGCGAGACCACCTGGCATTTTTGAAATAACTTGAAGCTTGGAATTAGAACATTAAAGCTCAGGACCTAGCACTACTGTATAACTAGCTGTGAATCCATAGGAATCTTGCTCTTCTTCTTTGAGCCTCATTTTCCTTAACTATAAAATGGGAGCTTGAGGCTTTCTCGCTACTTTCTAGAATTATGGGGAACACTTGAGATAATATATGTGAAAGACATTGTGCTATACAAATATTAGTTCTTGAGGCAGCTGTTCTTATTTAATGTACTGAGTATCATGCCTATCTCACAGTTATTATATGTATCACATGGAATAATGGATTTGAAAGCATTTTGTTAAGTTTAAAGTATGATTCAAATATTAAGAATATGTAAAAATAACAAAAGAAAACAATTCTACATCCGAATGTTCTGTCTCCACTATGGTTTATGCACTCATTCAGAACTATGCATAAGCACCTCCATTTCATTTTCACAGGTTAGATTCCCACACATAACAAAATCAAATAGAACCAAAACATGCTAGGCACTGGTTTCTCCCTTGTCAAATTTTGGCTGTGGCACTGACGAAACACCCATTTTACATGTGTTGTCATCAGCTTTGTGGTTATGTCCAGATACTCTGCCAGACACATGCTGAATTTGGGTGCAAGCCCCCACATTCACAGAAACTGTTTCCTTCCATTCAAATTGGCCATATATATCAATCTTCAAGTTCTATGCCCAGCAAGGCTACAGAATCACTATGAAACCAGGTGTGATCTGTAAATCTAGTTTCATATTGTTTGTGGTCAGTGGAAATACCCTATCAGGCAGACACTCATCATTGTTTACTGTTTCCAGTGGAATTTGCAGACATGTGAATATTCTACCTTTAGTATTTCTGAAATGGAGAATACAGGTGAGATATCAGAGCAGCTCCCACCCCAAACCTTGAAATTCTAAGATAAAGAGGTCTTCAAACCCTTCTATCCCATTGTGTATTTCATTAACAAGAAGTATCTTCCTTGGTTATACACATCGTCATTTCCTCTCTGTTTGTTTTCATTTTAATTTTTGTGGAGCCATGTGGCTGTGGGTTTCATGGTCCATGTCATATTTTCACACTTGTTTTTCTGGAAAAGAAGGTTGAGAAGGGTCTGGTTCCATATCTTTTTGCTCTTGGGATAGAAGCTTAGAATCATTTAATGAAATTCTCTATTAGCTGACTTGATGAATTAGTTACTAATGAATCTAATGCATTTTCAAGAATGTTGTACCCTAAGAATTGAAATTCAAGCCTGTATTGTAATCTTTAAAAAAGTTTTAACATTGAAAAAATAATCAAAGAAAAAAATTTAAAGATTTTATTCATTGTTTCTATTAAGAAGGACAGGGAGGGAGGAAGAAAGGAAGAGAAGCATCAATGTATGGTTGCCCTTTACCTGCTTCTAGCTACGTACCTGGCTGGAGATCTGGCTTGCAACCTGGTTATGTGCCCTGGCTAGGAATCAAACCTTTGGGTTTGGAATATTTCAAACAAACAAAATATGTCACTGGACATCTAAACATCCTATCAAAAATAATTTTCATGTTTCTATATTTAACCACATTAATTTTTTTATATTTACCCATGTACCTGTTTTTGTATCTTGTTAATATAAAATATGGTTTATTATATCTTATTTTGAATAGTCTGCCCTCTTCTCTTTATTATTGAATTTATTGGGGTGACACTGGTTAATAAAATTGTATAGGTTTCAGGTGCAAAATTCCACAACATGCCATCTGTACACTTTGTTGTGTGTTCACCACTCCAAGTCAAGTCTCCTTTATCACCATTTATCCCCCCATACCTTCTTTGATGTATTATAATAATATCCTTTTGATTATGTCTTAATATATGAAACAGAGGCACTGTCAAATACACGTGGCTATTATTACTTAAGTTTAAACTAAAATTAAATTAAATTGAAAATTAAATTTCTCAATATCATTAGTCACAAGTCAAGGGCTCAATAGCCACATGTCTAATGGCTACTCTTTTGGAATATATGGAACATTTCTCTCAATATAGGAATTTTATCGGAAAACACAGCCATAGAGGCAACATGCCATAATGCACTAAAATATTTTTCTGCTGTTGGGCAGCTAATTATTTTTCACTTTTAGATATTATGGATAAATTGACAGTAAATATACCCATGCATGTAAATATTTGCTTTGTTTGAAATATGTCTTAGAATCAGTGTCAAAACTGAATTTTGGGGTCAAAAATATGAACTATTCTTTTGGAACCTTAAGTATATTGCAAGAGTCTTTTCAAAATGGTTTATATCAATTTAAAGTATGTTGAGCAGCATATGATAAAACAAGTTGCACTACAAGCTAAACAACACTGATTCTGGTCAAGATGAAGGCATAGATAAACACAGCTCGCCTTTTCACACAAACACAGCAGAAATTATAACTAAACTACAAAACAACTATCACTCAGAACCATCAGAAAATCAAGCTATATGGAAGTCCAACAGCCAAAGAATTATAGAGGTCACATTCATCCAGATAGGTAGGAGGGGCAGAGACATGGAACAGATGGTCCCACCAATGTGTAGTAGATAAAAAGGAAGAAGGTTACTTTAGGAGTGATGGATTTTAGCCCCACGCCAGACAACCCACCCAAGGTTCCAGTGCCAGGAAGGTAAGTCCCCATAACTTCCATCTGTAAAAATCAGTGGACATTGAGGCAGCAGAAGAAACTGTGGAAACCTTAGGCACCTTGTGTTAAAAGGCCTGAAACATACTTAGGACTTATGCAGACTCATTCTGTCTGTGCTCCAGCACTGGACCAGCAGCTGGGAAGGCACCAATGACATGCAGGGAGAAACTGAAGTGTCTGGCATCAGGGTGAGTGCCACAAGACAGCTTCCTTACAGAGACCATTCCAGAGGCCAGATAGCAGCATTGTCCCTTTTCGGTGCTCTCCCCTACACAGAGCCACAGAGCAGCAACACCATACTATGACTTCATCAACCTGGTTCACATGGGTTGCCCCATCCTGGTTCCACCCTATCCAACTCCCCAGTGCACCTTTCTACAGTAGGCCATGCTACTAAGACAGGGAGTCAAACCAGCTCTACCTAATACATAGCAACAAACACAGGGAGGTTGCCAAAATGAGGAGACAAAGAAATATGGCTAAATGAGAAAATAGAACAAAATTCCAGAAAAAGAGCTAAACAAAATGGAGATAAGCTATCTATTAGATGCAGAGTTCAAAATGCTGGTTATTAGGATGCTCAAGGAACTCATTGGGTACTTCAATAGCATAAAAAAGACCCAGGCAGAAATGAAGGCTAAACTAAATGAAATAAAAATTTGCAGGGAACCGACAGTGAAGTGGATGAAGCTGAGAATCAAGTCAATGATTTGGAACATAAGGAAGAAAAACATACAAACAGAACAACAAGAATAAAAAAGAATTAAAAAATCAAGGATAAGCTACAGAGCCTCTGGGAAAATGTCAAATGTACCAACATTTGAATCATAGGTGTGCTGGAAGGAGAAGAGAAAGAGCAAGAAAATGAAACCTTATTTGAGAAAATACTGAAAGACAACTTCTCCAATTAGGTGAAGGAAATAGACATACAAGCCTAGGAAGCACAGAGAGTCCCAAACAAGATGGACCCAAAGAGGACCACACCAAGACACATCAAAATTAAAATGCCAAGGGTTAAAATTAAAGAGAAGCTCTTTAAAGCAACAAGAGAAAAGAAGAGCGTTACCTACAAAGAAGTTCCCACAAGACTGTCAGCTGATTTCTCAAAAGAAGCTTTTCAGGCAAGAAGGAACTGGCAAGAAGTATTCAAAGTGATGGAAAGCAAGAACCTTCAACCAAGCTTACTCTATCCAGCAAAGCCATCATTTAGAATCAAAGGGCAGATAAAGTGCTTCCCAGACAAGGTAAAGCTAAAGGAGTTCATTATCACCAAGCCATTATTATATGAAATATTAAAGGGACTTATTTAGGAAAAAGAGGATCAAAACTATGAACACTAAAGTGACAACAAACTCATTTTGTATGTTCTCTCAACTCCCTAACCTTGGCATCTTTAGGCTCAAAGATTTTTAGGCTTAGCTGATTGCTTCCTCAACCTAAGGCACATCTGAACAACCTGAGACAACCATCCAAAAGAATGTGCTTGTGTTAACTCATAGGAACAAGTCTGGAGCACATCCATAATCTTTTGAGGTCCTGGACCTGGTGTCTGGGCAACCAAAAAGAGAAGTCAGTAAACTTGCAGCTAAGTAGAATCTTTTTCTTCCTTCCTTCCTTCCTTCCTTCCTTCCTTCCTTCCATCCTTCTTTCCTTTCTCTCCTTTCTTTCATTCTCTCCTTTCTTTCTTTTTTATTTTCTCTTCTCTCTCTCTCTCTGTCTCTCTCTCTCTGTCTCTCTCTGTCTCTCTCTCTCTCTCTCTCTCTCTCTCTGTCTCTCTCTCTTCCTCCCTCCCTCCCCCCTCCCCTCCTCCTCCCCTCCCCTCCCCTCCCCAGGGGCTGAGGTTTTTACTAAGTTCTGACAACTGGTCTCTCTGGCTCACTTCTTAGGGATGGCCCATCTTGTCCCTACATCTGCACACTCAATGGTTCCATCCTATAACAACTTGCCAATCAAAGCCCATCCTTGCATACAATATTACCATCTCCCACCCCTCTCTTCTCTCATAGGTGCCTTAAAGGGCCCTTGTCCACCCAAAGTGGAGGGCAGGGGCCCTTTCTCTCCAGACCTGATGTTGGAGGGAGGAGAGTGGAGGGTGGGGATCTTGAGTTGGGAAGGGCACAGTGAGATGAAAGATTTTATCTCTGTCAAAGGACTGAAAAAAAGAAGAGGGAGGGATGGGGGGGGCAAGAGAGAGAGAGAGAGGAAAGAAAGGAGAAAGAATGAGAGAGAAATGCCAATGATTGGCTGCCTCTCCTACGCTCCCAACTGGGGACCTGGCCTGCAACCCAGACACGTGCCCTGACTGGGAATCAAACTAGTGACCCTTCAGTTTGCTCTGCAAAATGATTCTTCACTTGATAGATCTTATACACTTTGCTATATTGATACATATATGTATATATTGTATACATATGTGTATGTATAGTACAGTATATATTAACTTTCTTAAAGGCTATATGGATGTATTGTAATTAATTTTGTCACTTCCCACTACTCATAGATATTCAGTTTTTCCCTAATGTTTGTGATATATATGTAATGCTGCAATTAATATCTTAAAGAGGTAACATATAGTATGCTTAATGATAATGTCTGTGGAGGCAGATAATTTTGATTCTCATATTGGTGCCACAACTCACAACTCTATATTGTGTGATCTTGAGCAAGTTACTTAATTTCTCTATGCCTCAGTGTCTTGCTGTGAAAAAACTGAGATAATGGTCTCTATCTCATAGGATTGTTATGAAGATTTAATGAGTTAACAATACACATTAAGAACTTAAATATTTATACATTAAGTGCCAGGCACATGGAAAATGTAACAATTGTTAGTTAATATGATCATAATCCTTTAATAGCTTACTTTTGCAAATATAAATTCTTAGTTGTTAAATAGTTGGGTAAAAGTATATAGGAATTTTAAATGCTGGTAGACATCACCCTTTCCCCTGTCAAGAAAAAAAAAAATCCCTGCAAATATTGGATATTATTAAACTTTTTAATCTTTGTAAACATGGTAGGTAGGAAAAAAGTTTATCATTATTTTTTAAGTTTTCTCTCTTTAATTATTAGTGAACATGAGCATCTTTTCACATGTTTATTGGCCATTTATATTTCTTTCCATGTGAACTGCCTGTTCTTGGCCTTTGCCCATTTGTTGTCATCTAGCTTTTCATCTGTTTCTTAATGATTTATTAGAGCGCCTCGTATATAAAAGAATTTGGCTCCTTGTCATATGTGTTACAAATAGTTTTCCCAATTTATCTTTTAACTTTGTTTATATGATTTTGTGTCCAGCAGTCTTGAATTATATAGTTAAATTAATCATTCTTTTCCTTTATGGCTCCTGAGTTTGGAGGTCATGCTTTAAAAGTCTTTGTAGGTGAGTTTGATTTAAATCATGTACTGGAAGTACTTTTGTTAAAAAAAAAAAAAACTGAACTATGGATGTAAGAGCTAGAAAGGATCTTAGAGTTTGCATAATTCAGTATTTCTGTATTCATATCACTTGAATTTTTCTTTGTAGAGGAAAAGAAGTTCAGTCTCTATAAAGGGAATGCACTCACAAGCTAATGGTAAAAATATAGATTAGCACTCTGGGTTTCAGATCATTCTGTTTAACCAAATTGTTTCATAAAAAGAAGTTTTTATTAATTTTAAAAAGAAACATTTAATCAGTTAAAAATAGAATTAATTTTTAAGAAAATACATATTTTAAAACAAAAATTTATTTTTGCTTTTCAGGTTAATTTTTACCTAGAGAAATATTAGCATATGTTCTGTCAAACATAAATCATATAGTTTTAGATATTTAGTTGAATGATTGTACAAATATTCTAACCAAAGGAGCATGTCTACCTTTTTTTTACTTTCTTCATTATTTTAGTTATAAGTATGAAATGTTGATTTGTTTTTATAGACATTAAGTATTTTTTGTTTTTTATTTATTTTATTACAAAATATTTTATTTATTTTCCAGAGAGGGGAAGGAAGAGAGGCAGAGAGGGAAAGAGACATCCATGTATGGTTGCCTTTCACCTGCCTCCAGCTAAGGACCTGGCTGGAGACCTGGCTTGCAACCTGGTTATATGCCCTGGCTGGGAATCGAACCAGCAACCTTTGGGTTCACAAGCCAGTGCCTTATCCACTGTGCCACCAGCCAGGGCGTAACTTTTGTTTTAATAAATATGAGAACTAAAAAGCATTGGTTTGGCTGCTAACTGCATTCTCAACTTCCTTTCCTTGGCTTTAGTAAACCCAGGGATTAAATATAATTCCTTTTAAGTTGTTTGGGACTTTAGCCAATGTGACCTGTCTTGAATGCAGATCTAGCAAGATTATTCCTCATTCTAAAGCCCTCTCATGGCTCTTTACCTTAGTTTACTCACTGTAGCCACTTGCCCCTAGCAACTGTGCAGTCTTTCATTCAGCCTTAATCACACTTCCCTATATTTTGTTTCCCTACTTGGGGCAACTTTCTTGTTGCTCATATGCTTGCCTGAAATTATATATATATATATATATATATATATATATATATATATATATATACACACACACACACACATATATAGATAGATAGATAGATAGATAGATAAACAGATAGATACTTGCACATTATTTCTGCTACTTCTGTGAAGCCTTTTCCTATCTTTCTACCCCAAGACTAAGTGTTCCTATAGGCAGGACTTCTAATGTGATAATTCAATGATCATAGTGGATCCTTTACCCAGCAAAATAGCCATTCAGCTGATAAAATTATAAAAACAACCATTTAAAATACCTGGAAAGTTTCCTAAGGGCATATAGCAAAGAGAAACATTTATTGAAAATGTTTTAAATCTTGTTAAGATGAACAAGAATCTGTAGCATTTGAACCATGACTTAGTCTCATCCCCACCCCTAACTGCATGTGATAGAAGCTGTTTTTCAGCAAATGTGGCCAGTAAGATGAGGGATCCCTTTTCCCATAACTTCTACTATAGGGCTATAGTTTCACTTCAAGAGGGGAAGGCCATCAACATCTCTGATACTTCTTAGCCCTGTATTGTAGAGGCATTATTTTAGGTAGGCATAGCTGGCAGATAAGAGATTCCCTTTCATCACTCAGTTTCTACTCATGAGAACTCTGACCCAGTGATTTTAAGCCAAGAATACTAGGGCACTGATTGTGCCTGCCCCAGCTCATACATAGAATGAAGGTTCCATGATAGGAAAGGCAAACCAATCCAACTAGGGGCTACCATCACTCCACAGGATCCACTTGTATAGCAGAGGAGTCACTGGGAAAAGCAGATCACTCTTCCTGGCCCTCAACTCCACTGCAGTGACCCAGAGGTTCTGCTAAATGTGGAAGTTAGACCTTTAGGATGGACAGCTTCACAGGTTGCCTGAGGGGACTGACAATATTTGAAACAGAGTGTGGAGAAGCCTAAGAACATTGTCAAAAACAATGGGGATCTGCCAGAGGGAATGGAGTGGAGCTTAAGAGTAGATTTCAGTTGGTGCAAGAAAGAATAAGCAAATTGGAACATAGATCAATAGAGATTATGCATTTTGAAGAACAATAAGAGGTGAATAAAGAAAAAAGAAGAACCACCAAGAAAAGAAAGAGCAGAAAGACTCTTTGAAGAAATATGGGTAACATCTTACCAAGATTTTGAAAAACATCAATGTATGCATCAAAAAATGTCAGCAAAATAAGTAGGAAAACTGGAAAGTGGTTGACACCCAGACACATCATAATCAAAATGTCGAGACCAAATATAAAGAGAAAATATTGAAATCAGCATAAGAAAAATGAGAAGAGAATCACAGTAAGATCAACTACTGCCCTCATCAGAAATAACAAGGCAGAAGACAGTAAGTATTATGGCACATTTGAGATGCTGAAAGAAAAACCTGCCAACAAATAGTCCAATATTTAGCAAAACTATCTTAAAAGTGCAAGTGAAATAAAGGCATTCTCAGATAAAAAATAACTTGGAGAAACTGTTGATAGCAGATGTATGTTGTAAGAAGTACTGAAAAGAAGTGACATCAAACAATTAATTTGAGTCCACATAAAAAATGAAAGAGTAAGCCCTGTCTGCAAAGGTCACTGGTTCGATTCCCCAGCCAGGGCAACATAACCAGGTTGCAAGCCAGGTCTCCAGCCAGGTCCGTAGCTGGAAGCAGGTGAAAGGCAACCATACATTGATGTCTCTCTCCCTCTTTGCCTCTCACCCTTCCCCTCTTTCTGAAAAGCAATAAATAAAATCTTTTAAAAAAAGTTTTAAATGAAAGAACTACAATAAAGGGAATTATGAAGGTAATTATAAAAATGTATAATTACAAATTTTAATTTTTCTCTTACCTCAATAAAAATCACTGGCATGAAATAATATTGGGAAAAATTAATTGTTGTATCTGTGATATATAAAATTGTAATAGATTTGACGATAAAATGCAAATGAGGAAACTGGACATTAAGCTAAATTAGAGTAAGGAAATTATGTAGTAATGGAATACACAAAGAAATGAAAAAGTTAAAAAATGGTAGCTATAATTAAACTAAAAATTTCTTTAAATTGTGCTCTCCTTTCTTGGCTTCTTTAATAATCATAGAATTATATAAAGCAATACTTATAAGCATGTATACAGTTTGGTTGATAATATACAGGCAAATTATTGTACACATGGGGAGAAAATATATCTGGAGAGGAGTAAAATTTCTATAACCCCCTGGATACTTTATAAATCTGAGGTAGATTCTGACCATTGAAGATGCATGTTAGAAGCTTTAAAGAAATCAATTAGAAAATAATTTTAAAATAGTTTGCAAAAGTTAAAAGCATAGTTAAAATTGTTCTTTAGAAAATATCTTCCTCATAAAAGGGGCTATAGTAAAGGAGAAATGGGGAAAAGTAATAATGAGAAATATAGAAAATATAA
The DNA here is from genome assembly GCA_004026585.1 of Noctilio leporinus. NCBI lineage: Eukaryota > Metazoa > Chordata > Mammalia > Chiroptera > Noctilionidae > Noctilio > Noctilio leporinus. The sequence goes on from PVIW01003908.1 coordinate 139,717, forward strand.
GTGCAAAATGGAATAGGTAATTTTAACTACACTACTAATAACATTTAATGAGAATGAGTTAAACAATAAAAAAGTAGAGATTGCCAGCATAAATAAATCAAACAAGATACAAATATATGCTGTACAGGAGACTCTATGGTGTAAAAAGATTAAACATAAAAGGATTAAAATATCTCAAGCAAACAGTAATCAAAAAGAGCTGGAGTGGCTTTATGAATTTTTGGAAAATAAACATTAAGACAAAACTATTGCTAAAGATCATGGACAAATTTTTATAATAGTCAATCTATCAAGAAGATATAACAACTATAAGCATATATGCACCTAAAATCAAAGCCCTAAAATAAATGAAGCAGAGAGAAGTAGTCCAACAATAATAATTGAAGAGTTCTATTCATTTTGTAAAAAAAACTAGCCAGAAGATCATCAAGGAAATAAAGACAAGTAACATTATAGAACAGCTAGACCTAACAGCCATCTATCAAACACTCTACTCAACAATAACAGAACACAAATTCTTCTCAAATGAACATGAAACATTTTTCAGAGTAGACAGTATGATAGGGAATAAGACAAACCTTTTGTGCTGCAAATTTTACAATCAAGAGTGAAAACACAATCTATAGATAGCAGAGTGTGTTTGGAAATAATTATCTAATAAGAGACTTGTATGGAGAGTATATAAAGAACACTAACAAACTAATGATAGAAAGAAAAATAATCCAACTTGAAAATGAGCTAAGGATTTGCATAGATATTTCTCCAAAGAGATATGCAAATGAAAAAATGCTCAGTATCAGTAGACATTAAGAAAATGAAAATCAAGATCATATTGAGAAACCACTTGACACCAACTAGGATGGTAAAAATAATAATAATGAAAATAACAGGCATTGGCAAGATGTTGGGAAATTGGAACCCACATACATTGCTGATGTGAATTTAAAATGTTGCAGCTGGTTTGTAAGTTCCTCAAATAGCTAAATATGACAGTTCACTCATATTTAGATACAGGTATAGGTGTACAATAACTTTATTCCTAGGTGCATATTGAAGAGAATTAAAAGCCAATGTTCAAAAGAAAGCCTGTGCATGTTCATAGCAACTTTATTAATATTAGCCAAAAGGTAGAAATAACTCAAATGTCCATCAGCTGATGACAGCTAAAATGTTCTATATCCATAGAATGCAAAATTACTCATTCATAAAAAGAAATGAACTACTGATACTTGCTACAACATGAATGTACCTTGAAACTATTATGCTAAGTGAATGAAGCCAGTCATGAATGGCCACATATTATGTGATCTTATTTATGTAAAATGTCCAGAATAGGACAGTCCATCATGACAAAAAGAAGATAAGGTCCACAGGGACATGGAGAAGAAAAACAGGAGAGTGATTGCTAATGTGTATGGGACTTTGTTTTAGGGGTGATGAAAAGTTCTGGAATTAGGTAATGATGACAGGTGCACAACTCTATAAATATGCTAAAAACATTAAATTGTATGCTTTAAATGGATTAACTTCATGCTATATAAATCAAGCTATTAAAACAACCATGCTAGGAGCTGGGGATAGAAATGTGGACAAAACAGATTTCCTGCTGCTCTCAAGGGAAGGATAGAGATAAACAAGTGAACTAGCAAACACCCTTATTCTATTTTGAAGGCTAAATGTCTGGAGCTTCTGATCCTGTCATGACAGAGCATTTAACCCAAGTCTAATGTTCTTTCAGAGATAGAAAATTATTGAATCAAATACTCAAGAGTCAGTAGTTTGTAGATTAAGTAATGGAATTCTAGAAAACTAGTGCCAGGAGTGAGGCAGCATAATGGAATAAGCATGGACCATATGGTCAGAAGTTACTGAGTCTAGGCCCAACTCTGCTAAGACACTTACTTTTGCTTATCTAAAGAGCGGGGTCAATGAAAATCTCTACATGGCAGACGTGTTGTGGAGCTTAAATAAGATACTTTATCAATTTGTATCATCTAACCCTGCTGTACTTACCAGTATCTAAAATTATTATTAGTAGTAGTGGTAGTAGTGGTAGTATTCCTCACCTAAGATATGTTCACTGATTTTAGAGGGAGGGGATGGAGGAGAGAGAGAGACAGAGAGACAGAGACAGACAGAGAGAGACAGACAGAGAGACAGACAGAGAGACAGATAGACATTGATGTGAGAAATAAGCCTCAATTGATTGCCTCCCATATGTGCCCTGACTGAGGATCAAACCCACAATCCAGGTTTATGCCTGGACTGGGAATTGAACCTGCAACATTTTTGGTATAGGGAATAATGCTCCAACCAACTGAGCCACCCAACCAGGGCTAAAATTATATTTGATTTTATGTTTCTTTCATGTACCTTCCTTAAAATGGAAGCCTCAATAAGTAATAAGTGTCTTTGTCTAACTTGTCCATCATTGTATCCCAAGGCTAGTCTAATGGTACCTGATTAATGGTAGGTATACTGAACACATTTTTATTGACAGAATGGATGATAATGATTGCAAAGATATTTTAACATTTATGAAATTCTATATATATAATGGTTGTTAAACTAAAAATCTCTAGTGCAAACCCCTTGTTTTATAGATACCAGAAGGCAGTTTTGTATATTAGAAAGAGTGCTGGGTCAGAAATTAAAACTAGAGTTCAAATTACAGCCTTGCTGCTTTCTAGCTGTTCCCTTTTAGGCAGGTTACTTAACCTCACCAAACTTCCCCTGACTCATCTGTTTGCCTCACAGAGTAGTTAAGCAGATCCCAGGAGATAAATTCATGTGAATGTGCTTTATGTGCTCTGCAAATAAAGGTTTTATAAGATGAGAAGACTAAAGGTCAGGAAAAAAGGTCACAGAGCAAGTTAGTGTCAGAATTTATAATGGAATCTCAGCTCCCAACCCTTAATCGAATATAGTACAGCAGATTCCAGAATGAAAATAATGGAATAAAGTTGACAGTGGCCAGGGATAAGGGAAAGCAGGCTTTGTCTGGCTACAACTTGTCTTTTCATTGTAATTGCAAAAGGGAGCAAGGAAGGTATTGTGCCAGAGACTACATGATCACTTTAAAGAATAGAAAGAGCTTGTTCATCAAGTTGAACAATTTATCATTATGTTTATCTATCATTGACAGTTCCACCAGCTCCTTACCACTTCGCTTTTATCTTGTTCCAAAAAATGCCCAGTATGACACATTTTCCTTCTTAGATTCTTATTCTAGATTACATTTTGTTCAACTCTGTGTGTAATTGTAATCTAGGAAGAAAATAAGGCAAGGTAAGGGTATGTTAAGAAATTATACTCCATTTCTACTGAGGATAGAGGAAAAAATATCAGAGGGATGTAGGCTACATATGAGGAAAAATTTATGACCAGGATATGAGATGTATTGTGATCAAATACATATTGTGAAATCGTTGGAATTTTTAAGAGAGTTTTTCATTTATATGATATAGTTTAGCAGGGTCCTGTTTAGAACTCAAAAGTTGCTCAGGGTTCATCTTGGCCTTCAAATTAAGGTGCTATTTGAAAGGCAAAATGGCAGTTTTCTAACTTCATTCTTTGGCTTGACAATAAGTGGAGGAGGAAAGAAACAGGGTGGAGAATTGAACAGGTAATGCTGAAGCAGTGTTTGAACTAGACGTTGGAAATCCATTAATAAAGTTCACATGAAGGATGGAAAATAGTCACACAGATGGATTATTTATCATATAAAACCTTATAGGTGCTCTGAAAGAGGACTTTACAAGTTGGGGATATGATCATATTCTATCTTGGGCCAAGAAGGGCTTCATGGAGTAGGCAGTGGCCTCTTGGGCTGAGCACTGACTTATGAAATGTGGCAAAGGAGACAAAAGGTTAGGGGCAGGGAGAAGTCATTCCAATGGGAGAGAATGGCATTTAAACAAAGATACAGGGATGTGGACAGCAAGATTAGACCGAAGAACTGAAACAGAATGGTACCAGTGGAAGGTCATATCAAAAAGGTTGTAGAAATGGTGAGATAAGGAGCTAGAAATAGGCCTTGAATGCCAGGCTGCTGCTTTGAACTTGTATCCTGTAGGCCAAGTTGTTTTCAGTTCCTACCTAAGAAGATGACTTCAACATTTAATAAAATTATAGATCCTTTGGTCTCACCTGTTGCTCAGATTCAGAAAACTGGGCTCATAAGAGTGGGATCAGTGTTTTGTATTGCCAGTTAGCTCCTCGGGGGATTCTGAGGCATCAGTTAATTATGTCACCGCTGTAAGCCATGGGAAGTTACTGAAAGCTCTTTAGGAGATGGGTGAACACAAGCAGAAGTTTTAGATAGAATTCCTCTGGGGTCCTGTGTAATTTATTCATTGCTGAGGATCAGACAGGAAGCAGACAATTTGAGTAAGAGAGTTGCAATTATTTTAAAGGTAATGTTGTGTGTGTGTGTGTTGGGGGTACTCTTAGGCAGTAAAAGTACATAATAGGGATGACGATTGGGATACATTGAGGAAGTGTATTACATTAGGTGCATGAGGACTGGTAGTTTACTCGTTTGAGTAATTGGGGATTGCCATTCACTGTAAGAAACTATATGTAACAGTTGGTCTTGGAGTCAGACAAATTTGAGTTCAGATCTTGTAATCATCATTTACTGTCTGTGCATCTTGGGAGAATGCTTAAGGTTTCTGGATACCTCCGTGCTCTCTTCCACAAAATTGGGATAATAGTGCCTATCTCATTCATTTGTTGTAGAGATTAAATGAGGTTAAGAGATGTAGAATTTATGTATAATATAGTAGCTGGGACATATATAGGTTCCTAGTAAATGTTCAGAGTTATTATTATACTCTATGTTGTGACTTGTATTGGAATGAGACAGAATAAGGAATTTGTAATCTTTGCCAGTGACCCTTTTCTCTATAATCAAAATCAGTATCTTATGTTGAGGAGCAGGATACTTTTCCCAAGTGTCAGATTAGCTGACATTGTTTTGCCTTGGGTCAGAACTTGATGTTTGTGTATTTAAGAGAGCAGGATAAGTCCTGTTGATGTTATATCAATGAAGCTGTTTTCTTAGCTACTGTAGGTTCTTTAGGCCAACATGAAATGTCTAACCTTGGATTTCCTGATTGTGGGTTGAGCTTGGAATCTTACCAGCATTTCACTGCTACCCAAGCTGTGTCTGCTTACACAGTGCTATCACCTTCTTTGGTTTTCAGAAGTCATTAGACATTTGACTGAACATTTCTCACATTTCTTAAGCTACTTTGTGTTTTCCTTGCCTCAGACAAAGTCACAAAAGGACTTCACAGATAGGGTGCTTTCACAAGTTGTGTGTAAGGGGTGGTAGTGGCTGTTGTTTTCCTGCCATAAGCAATAGTATTTGACAGAGGAGGAGGCACCATGGTATATTTCAGAGCTCACTGAGCTGGGAACCAGATGCTCTGGACTTTAGTCCCAAAAAGAAGTTGGGGTGAAATAAGGAAAATGAGGAGATATGACCATTTGTTTCGAGTGTGCCAGGCCCTTTTCCATGTAATATCTGATGCATTTGTCACAAAATCCTTGGTGGTGATATATTATTTTCTCCACTTTGTAGGCTAAGGAAACTGATGATAGAGAGTTTAGTTTTATCTTTTGCCCAAGTGTGTCTACTTCCAAAGTCTTTGTTTTCTTTTTTTCCATTTGTGACAATGCGACTTACTAGAAAATGCCTTTAAGTCTGGCTTCATTTGCCTCATCTGTAACCTCTCTCTGTATGACAGTAAATCTCGTCAGACCAGATATAATATAGGAAAAGGGAACATTTGTATCTTTGGGTACTTAATGTAGTTTATGCACTCCTCACAGTTTCCAACACATATTAGGGCACTCAATAGAGATTTGAGAATTTCTTTCCAACAATAAGGTGTTTCCACAATGGATGCGTTTTGTTGACTTCTGTACTGTTTAATGATATTATCTTCTTTTCAAAGCATCCTGGATTATAGTTGAGTGGCTGAGGTTGCCCATTATATAGATTATTCATCACTCGATTGTTCCAGATTCCAGGCACTAGGAAAACTTAGTAAACAGCATGTGACTAGGGTTCTAGTCTCAGGCCCATCTCTGAAAAAATCTTTCTCCCAGTCAATTCTTTTTTCTTTTCTGGACCCAAAGTTTTCCCTTTGAACATTTTGGAATTTAGACTAGATTAGTGGGTTTCAGTCCTAACTAACTGGATATTTAACTCATTGGGGTGCTTTGAAAAAATTGGATGCCTCAATCCCACCCTAGTTCAATTAAATCAGAATGGGGAGGGGAGGGAGCCATTGGTATTTTAAGAAAGCTCCTCCAGTGATTTTACTGTACACCCAAGGGTGGGAAACAGTGGACGAGATGATCCCTTGGGGTCATCCATCCCTAACATTCAACAACAAGCAATATCATATAATGTGGTGCACAAAGCATAGGTTTAGAGTTAGCCAGACATGCATTGAAATCCCGAGTCTGCTACTTTATTAGCTGTGCAATCTTGAAGAAAGTTGTTCGTTGCCTCTGTACTTCTGGCTTTTCATTGTAAATTAGTGATATACTGCATGCTCTACAGTAGTAGTGGGGATTAAGTACCTTTGACAGTGCTTAACACATAGTAATCACTCAGTAAATATTATTTTTAGTATCAGAAGTTCCAATAAAGAATGTGAGGAAAATTAGTGATGCACTAAGATATAACAAGTAAATTAAAATCAAATTGTTTTCTCATTTCTTGTTTTCTTGGCAATGGGTTCCGGAAACAAAGAATGTGGAAACAGCTCCCAACACTCAGATTTGATGACTCTGTAGAAAGGAATCTGGCTAGTTCCTCTGTGGCCAATTGGCTACAATGGCTAACAAGCCATTGGAAACATTTTGGCTCACAGAATCCAGCAGATGTGGCTTGGGAGATGCAAGGACATGACTGTTACAAGGTTTCATCTGTTCATCCTCATTTCTGAGAGTGATTCTAGGGGAAAAGAACAGATTTGTTATTTTAGATAGGGCACACTGATAAAAACAGTCTTACTACCACCTCTCCAGCTATCTGTTTTTCAATGATATAAACTACAGGAAAATGGAAATCACTAATAGGACTATAATTGTTTGATGCATAGTGATAAGTAATTATTTTATTTATCTTTGCATATTGTGTAAAAGAGTTATTGCATGACAGATTTGTGGCTTGAGAGTGTATTAGAGCCATGGACCTACCCATCTGGTCTTTCCAGAGTAAATATTTGACAAGTATGCAAAACACCTCTCTTTGGTTAGTAATATGATTTAGTACATGGTGGGCATTATTCCCTAGTCTCCCCAGGTAAAACACTCAATTTTGCTTCCTAGAATAATCATCATCTTGGTCCCTTTTATAGCATTCCTCTTGATATACTTTGTAATAAACTTTTGTGCACTTGTCTTAGTCCAAAATGTGCCCATAAAGTGTCTGTAATGACAGGGATTATGTCTTTCTCATCTTTACATACCTATCATGTAGCACAGCTGCCCATTTATAATTTATGAATGGCATGAATTTTTCAATGGATCAATAAATGACTGAAACATGTAAGTGTCCTTTCTTTTTCCTTCCTTCATGATGTATGATGAGCATTAATGTATGTGTATTACATTAATATGTAATATAACATGGTGCACAAAGCATAAACTATAACCTGATTCAGAAGACAAGGCTTCTAGAATGGTATAGTGAAGACTGCTATAAATCATCTCTTTCATAAAAGCAACAAACACCCTAGCAGAAATTGTGAAAATCAACTTTTCCAGAACTCTAGAAATAAAACAAAGGTTTGCAGAAATCTGAGGGGCATTTACTCAAGAAAAGCCGATGAATAATCTCTGATTACAGTGGAAATTATTAGAAATTACTAACAGAAGGAAATTTGGTTTTTGTGTGAAATTCACAAATGTGTTGAATTAAACAACATATTCTTAAATAAACAGGATGAAGAAAGAAATCACATGAGAAATGAGAAAGTGTTTGAGAAGAATGAAAACAAAAATGTAGCATATCGAAACCTTTGTGATACAGATCAGCTAAAGCAATGCTTAAAGGGAAACATAGCTTTAAATGCCTATTAATGACTAATAGCTGTTTTTATGCCAATATCATATTGTTAGAATTAATATATCTTTGGAATATAGTTTGAAATCAAGGACTATAATACCTCCAGCTTTGTTCATATTTCTCATGATTGCTTTGGCTATTTGGAGTCTTATGGTTTCATGTAAGTTTTAGAATTGTTTGTTCTCTGTCTGTGAAAAATGCCACTTGAATTATCATAAGTATTGCATTGAATTTATAAACTGCTCCGAGTAGTATGAACATTTTAACAATATAACTTCTTCTAAGCTATGACCATGGAATATTTTTTCATTTTTTGTGTATTCTTCAATGTTTTAATTAATTTCTTACAGTTTTCAATGTATAATACTTTCACCTTGGTGATTAATTTCATTTCCATGTTTTTTATTTTTTGATTCAATTGTAAATGGGATTGTTTCCTTCAACTATTTTCCTGATAGTTCATTATTAGACCATGAAAACACAACAAAACAGATTTTATCTATTGATTTTATACCCTGCAACATTACTGAACTCATTTCTCAGTTCTATACATTTTTAGATGGAGTCTTAGGGTTTTCAAAATGTAATCATGTCATCTGCAAATAGTGAAAGTTTTACTTAATCCTTCTTAATTGGGGTGTCTTTTATTACTTTTTCTTAATTTCTCTGACTAGGACTTTCAATGATATTTTGAATAAAAGTGGTGAGAGAGGGCATATGTTGTTCCTGATCTTAGAGAAAAAGCTTTAAGCACTTCATCATTGAGTATTATGTTTGCTGTGGGCTTGCCCTATATGACCTTTATTATGTCAAGGTTCCATCCTTCTATACCCACTTCATTGAGACTTTTTAGCATAAATGGATATTGTATTTTATAAATGCTTTTTCTACATCTATTGAAATGGCTGCATGATATTTACCCTTTATTTTATTAATGTGGTGTATCGCATTGATTTCTGGATATTGAACTATCCTTGCATCTCTGGAGCAAATCCAACTTGATCATGGTGTTTGATTCTTTTAATTTATTGTTTAATTCCATTTGCTAATTTCTTTTTTTTTAAAGATTTTATTTCATTATTTTTGGAAGGAGGGGAAGGCAGAGAGGCAGAGAGGGAGAGAGACATCAATGTATGGTTGCATTTCACCTGCCTCCTGTCACAGACCTGACTGGAGACCTGGTTTGCAACCTGGTTATGTGCCCTGGCTGGGGAATCGGCGCCTTATCCACTGTGCTACCAGCCAGGGCCCATTTGCTAATTTCTTAAAGAGTTTGCATCTATGTTCAACAGGGATATTGACCTATAATTTATTTTTCCTATGGCAACCTTCTCTGGTTTTGATATCTGGGTAAAGCTGACCTCATAAAATGGGTTTATAAGACTTTTTCCTTTTTTTTTTTTGGAAGAGTTTGAAAAAATTGGTATTATATGATTTCACTCATATGTGGAATTTAATGAACAAAATGAATTAACAAGCAAAATATTGACAGACTCATAGATAAAAGCAGGCCGACAGCTTTCAGAGGTGGGGGCTGATTGAGGTGTTTGGAGGCATTGAGGGAAAAAGAAAAAAGAGAAAAACTCATGGACACAAACATAATGTTGCGGATTGTATAGGGAGGAAGGAGAAGGTGGAGAAGGGTATAGGAGGGATAAATGGTGGTGGGCAGAGACTTGACCTGAGGTGATGAACACAACACAGTGTGCAGATGATGTGTTGTAGGATTGTGCATCTGAAACTTGTATAATTTTGTTAAGCAGTTTCACTGCAATAGATTCATTAAAAAGAAAATTAAAAGAAAAGGATTGATATTAATTCTTTTTCAACTGTTTGGTAGATTTCACAAGTGAAACTGTACAGTCCTGAAGTTTTGTTTGATGCAGGTTTTTGATTACTGTTTCAATTCCCTTGCTCTAGTCATTGATTTATTCAAATACTCTATTTCATCATGATTCTGTCTTGGTAGGGTATATGTTTCTAGGAATTAATCATTTCTTCTAGATTGTCTAATATGTTAGCATATAATTGTTCATATAGTATCTTATGATTCTTTGCATTTCTTTTTTTTAAGATGTAAATATTTTAATTTTCATCTCTTTGATTATTTGTAAAGTTGAATATTTTACATGTTTGTATGTTACTTCAACTTCTTTATTTTATTTTATTTTATTGTTGTTGTATTACATCCATCCCCTTTTTGCTCCCCTCTGTCCCCCTCCCCACCCACCCATTCCCCCCAAAGTCAATCCCACCTGTTGTCCATGTCCATTGTTCCTTTATACTAGGTTCTTGTCTAAGCTGCTCCCCTTCTTTGCCTCTACCACCCCCCTACCCCCAACCCCATTCCCCCTGACCACTGAAGGCCTATTCCTTGTATTCATA